>OVAF01002848.1:4101-14289 GCA_900406245.1 Odontarrhena argentea | reverse complement strand
CTTCGTTTTCTGTATACTCGCACTCGCTAAGTAAGGTAGTCCGGATCTGAAACTTTCGTTTGGTTTCATTGCGTCTTTGTGTACAGATTTTACTTCAGTTTTGAGCTTGATTTCTGCGATTACTTGCTGTGAAATGTGCTTCGATTGCTTAACTAACATAGCCTGTGATGCCTCATTATCAATCTGCAGGTGTCGTATTCGATTTGTGACGTTTTGATTTACATATACAGAGCTGCTTCAGCTTGTTTATTTTGGATTTGATGGATCAGGTTGGTGAAAGTATTGTTTTAGTTTAAATTCACCAGTTACTCTTTGACGGAATCGCTGTTAAATTGCTCAAATTAATAATGCAGTATGAGAAAGTTGAGAAGATCGGTGAAGGAACTTACGGTGTGGTTTATAAGGCACGAGACAAAGTGACCAATGAGACAATAGCTTTGAAGAAGATCCGGCTGGAGCAGGAGGATGAAGGTGTACCCAGCACAGCTATTAGAGAGATCTCCCTCTTGAAAGAAATGCAGCACAGCAATATTGTCAAGTATGAAGTAAATACTGTTAATTAATAGAGCATGAATCTGGTGAAACGTATTGTTGAGTATTTGGTACACAGGTTGCAGGATGTAGTGCACAGCGAGAAACGCTTGTATCTGGTTTTTGAGTATCTTGACTTGGACCTCAAAAAGCATATGGACTCATCTCCTGATTTCTCAAAGGATCTACATATGATCAAAGTGAGTGCTTAGATACTTTTTAGGCGTTTTATTATCTATATGCTCGATGCATTTTCATGTCAGGGCACTTCTTAAATGAACAAAGATACCCGTACAGATATTGCTTATCCCTACTATTGACGTGTTTTGTTTGGCATAATGCCATAAACATCCTTCTGTTAGTTTTAACACCTCGATCTGTTAAGTTTCGCTGAATTTTGCTTAACTCTAAGTTATGCAGTATCCCCTTATGCATTTTTAGTACTCAATACAGGCTGATAAGAGCTGTTCACCCACTGTTTGCAGACATATCTTTACCAAATTCTCCGTGGAATTGCATATTGCCACTCTCACAGGGTTCTCCATCGTGATCTAAAGCCACAAAACTTGTTAATTGATCGCCGCACAAACTCGCTAAAGCTTGCAGACTTCGGATTGGCCAGGGCATTTGGTATCCCTGTCAGGACCTTTACACATGAGGTGCCAAAGAGCTTATTTCATCTTCATATGTTTCCGTTCAATTCCCAACTTTAATTAGGGAAAGAGTAAAGAACCACTTAAGTACTATCTCACTTTTGCATTTGATAATGTGAATAAAGGACTTATTATTTCAGATAGATTTCTTAGTGTTTACATGAGGAAAAGTCCTTTAACGGTTGAACTATGTTAGATTCAGAACACCATAGAAGAAATTCAGTGCCAGATTCAGATCTCACATCCCTGCATGATTATTAACACAGTTGTTGCATATTGTTCTTTTTAGGTGGTTACTCTGTGGTACCGAGCACCCGAGATACTCCTAGGATCTCATCATTACTCTACACCCGTTGATATTTGGTCTGTGGGATGCATTTTTGCCGAGATGATCAGCCAAAAGCCCTTATTTCCTGGAGACTCTGAGATTGATCAAATCTATAAGATTTTCAGGTTTAGTTACTTACTTTCTCGACCGGTTTTCTTCCATATATCAAAAGAGACACTGAAAACATTCTGAACGTAAATTTCTGGTAGAAGCACTGAGAACAGACATTGAATTGTTAACTAATCATATATCTATTACTGCTTTGTGTTTTTTATTTTCTTCCAGAATTATGGGAACTCCATCCGAGGATACATGGCCCGGAGTAACTTCGCTGCCTGATTTCAAATCTGCTTTCCCTAAATGGAAACCAACGGTACTTCAAGTTTCTTCATTCACTTCTACATCTTTGTTTTCAGTAGCCAAAAGAGGTCATATGCACAAATTTTGATTCTTACTCTTGTTCGTATACCACAGGAATTAGAGACTTTTGTCCCCAATCTAGATCCCAATGGAATAGATCTCCTTTCTGTAAGTTCACTGACCATATATATATACATATAAACATATACACACATGTATATATATTCTACTTCTGCCGCATTGAAGTCCTGGATGCTTGATTTTGATGGACCTGGTTTAATGTTTCCTCTACTAAACCATTATACATTTGAGGAATTAGTAATCTTATAAAGTCATCAATTTTTCTTCATTCGATCTTTAGGACTAGAAGCAAACCATGGTAAGCTTAAACCCTTGAGCCTTAGTTGTTTCTAAACCAAAACCAGAGACATTGGTTTTGCCTTCTTGCACCAAAACTGATCTAAACATGAACTCTTGTCTATAACCAGGATTTCTGGATATCTATCTATGATTTGTGCTCTTGGGGAAGTAAAGATGATACTATATCTCCGTTTTATGTTACAGAAAATGCTGCTAATGGATCCGACAAAAAGAATCAACGCAAGAGCCGCACTGGAGCATGATTACTTCAAGGATCTCGGCGTTATGCCTTAGAAAAAGCCCAATACCACCAGTAATCTTCTTCATCATATATATAATTACCTTTCCATCTTTAATCCTTAAGAAAGTGAAGAACAATATTAATGGGTTTTGTTTATTCTTTTTCTTTGAGTTTCTTTTTGTATTGTCCTAGTACAAAAGAAAGAAGATTTCGAGTGTGTTTGTTTTTTTTTTTTACTTACTTCTAAGCTTTTGAGATCATTTTCTTGTATCCTTTTATCCAGAATTATGTATCCCCTATATGGTTTTTGTTTTGCAATATCATATTATGTCACTTATTCTCAATCTAATTATATATGATAAAATCTTAATTTCCTTTTAGAGGATAGGGTTTGTCCTTTTGAAAATACCTTTAAATAGAGGACCAACCTGAAATGTTCAACAATAAAGTGCACAAACTGTAACGCTTTGAAAAACAGCTGACGAAAAAGAGAGCATCAAATGCAAAGGCGATGCCGCAACAGTCTCAATTANCCCCTTTTTTTTTTTTTTTTTTTTTTTGAAAATAATTATTCTCCATCTTCTTCAGCCAAAAAGGGATCCTTCGTTGAATCAACATTTTTCTTTTTATTTAATGCGTATACTATAATGTTTTTTTTTTTTTTTGTATATCTTTGGTAATAAAAACTACGAGAAAATCGAAGTATCAAGGTTTTGTTTTACGTGTGGGCCGACTATTAATGAAAGCCCTACCTGTACACAACGTGAGAACAGAGAAATACAAGAGGTAGTGAGCTGTCGGTAAAAGTGCTTTAGTTTTTCTTCTTTTAACAAATATATGCAATGCAATGTATGTATTATGCATGCAATATTTCTAGGTAATGGCTACGGTCATGTGTTGACCAGGGGTGGGCAGGAAGCAAAGATCCACTATTTTTTTTTTTTTTTTTTTAATAAAATGTTAAATTTATTCAAAACAAAACCAAAGCAAAGATCCACTAATTTAAAAGTATTTGTTATCCGATTTGGTATTTGCGGATAATGCAATTTAGTACTTGTACTTAACCATTACAAATAAATACCCACAATGTTAAGTATCCGCAAAAAGAATAAAAGATCCAAAAATTACTTACTCCGGCTTGTTATTTATAATAATGTTTAACATATTACTTGCAACAATTCATTACTTAGTATTTAAACAAAATAAAATTTATAGAGTCACTCACAAAAATTTCAATATTTGTATTTTTCCCTAAACGCCACCAAAAACATTTGGGCCAAAATATATGTTTTGACATTTTTTTTATTATATTTGATTTTTGTGTTAGTAAATAAGTTCGTTGGGTTTTTTTAGGTTGTCAAACTACTATATTTGTTTTATATAGTTTCTATCATTTTAAAATTATGTTCTAATTTTTATAAAATTATAATTTTTTTAATATCTTGTATCATTTTTGAAATTACAGTTTATTTTCTTATAAATAATTACATGGAGAATGCTCCTAATTTGTAAGTTACAGGTGGATAGTTTTACATGTGGTGCATGGTTATTAGCTTATGATATGTATTATGTAAACTCTGTTTGAGACCGTTTAGCCCGTTTCAACTGAATTATGGAGCATGTGCCTAATTAAAAAAAATCTAGATTAATATATAGTTACTTATACCTATTAACAAAATAACAAAATTTAACTCAACTCAGTGCAAAAATACCGCTTACCATGAAGTAGAGACAAACCTAGGTTTTAAGTTCGGAATAATGTTGTAAAAGAAAATGCCCCTAAATTTTATTTATTGCCCCAACAACCTAGGCGTGACACTGTTCAGAAGGATATAAATTCTCGTGGTTTGTTGTGTATGCTCAACTTATGTGAAATTACGACATCATCTGAGTTGTGATTATAGTTAAGAGATATGAAAGGCAGTTCACCTCAGAGTACAACACTCTTCTTTTGGGGAAGATAATGGTTCATGCAACAATTTATCATATGATGAACAACATCCTACACAACCATCAAAAAGTTTTTCCTTCCTCGATCGTCTTCAAAGGCATCAATTAACATATTAAAAACAGAGTTAATTATGAGAAATACCATCAATTTTTCACTCCTTGTCATAACTGCCATATATCTTTACGTATTGCTCAATCTGCCATTAATCTGTCACACCTTGACTTAGAAAAGACTATTATACCTTTGATATAAATCACATAAAACTAAACCATGATTTCTCCTCAACTTCACCACAACTTAACTCTTCGTCTCTCTCATCTCTAACAGCACCCATTCTGAAATCCGGTGATAAGCTCCTGGGACATTCCCGGCGAATGACCCACCACCATCTCTGATCCTAGGCAAACTTTCATCGTCTTGAAGACCGACCGGTTTTCTTCTCTGTTCTCGGCTCCTCTCTCGGCCGCGAAGAGCCGAAGATTGTACCCTTCTGATGATGACGTGGATACTCCGACGAGTCCTCTTCATTGTCTCAAAACCCATAAATATGTAATCTCAAATTCAGTCCCACCAATGAAAGCAAAAATAGAGAAGGATAAGTGAATTTTAGGCAGATCAAAAACCTTAGAAATAAAAAATTTATAAATTCCTTTCATGAATTTTAATATCAATGTTTGGGTTTAGAAATCCATGGATTAGGGTTTAGTTTTCTTTCCATAAGAAATTTCAAAGCTTTTCTCTATAATCACACTTGATGAATATTGTATGAATATTAGCGTTCATTGCAGTTGCACAAATAAAATGGCAAAATGGTCCATAACAGTATCATTTGGGCCACTGTTTAGTGTAATGGCAATTCAACAAGGACCCAAGAATTTAGTGGCATTTTTCATAAAATCTCCTTAAAAACACTGTAACCACAAAAAAAAAAAGACATTAAAAGAAAAAGAAATCAATAATCTAATAGATCTATATGGCTTCACTTTAGAATCCCAATCAATATTTTTTTGTGGACATTATACAAAGACGTAGGTAAAGCCGTAAACTAACCCAAATAGTAGAACAGGATCTAATCAAAGGCTAATTCCCTACAACTACAAGTCTACAAGCCTACAAGCCTACAAGAGTATAAGAAACAACAATCTCAACAACCTAATTTCCTGATAGTTTCTTCAAAATCACAAACCCAAAAGCTGGATAATAATATTAATAGAGATGGAGATGACTAACCTTAAGAGTAAAATCTCGAAGGAGAGGAGAAGAGAATGGAGAAGAGAATGGAGAAGAGAATGGTAAGGCAGAGAAGAGAAGATGAGAGATTGTGTTTTTGATCAGAGATCGAGATCGTGATGGTGCGGCGGAGAAGATGAAAAAATTGTGGAAAGAGAGAAGATGAGATCGGGTCTACTGGTCTAGGGTATTATCTTGTTTTGGGATTTTATTAATGGTTTCGGTTATCCGTTCGGTTATGGGTAACCGAACCGAACCGATCGGTTAATCGAATGCAATAGAAATGTTGTCGATCGGTTGTTGAATCAGATAAGTAACCGAACCGATTTGTCCGAATTTCGGTTCGGACAAATTGGTTCGGTTTTAAATCCCAGACCTATTTTTTCCCTTTTTTGGGCAAGGATCCAACCGGAATAAATTACATTTTTTTGTAAAATCACAACTCTTTATTTTGGTGATTATTAATATTCTTAACAAAGAAAAGTATTTCAAAGTCTCCAATTGTACATAAAAAAAAAGCACAAAACATCTAGTGTATGTTTTTTTTTTCTTAATATTTTAGAAAAAAGAAAGAAAGATATTAATTGTTATATTCGCAACGAGAGGAGGGTCCAACAAACAATTAGACGAGACCAATATCTTGACTAGAAGAACTTGTCAACACGTATTGAACTATACATTTTTACGGTTGGCCTAAATTCGAATAAATCAAATGTAAAATTTTAATATAAATAAAACGAAAGGAAGACAGATCATTCATTATTCGAATGAGCATCTAATAGTGTTGGACATAACTGTGCTATTAAGGCAGCAAGTAAAGTTTGGTCCCTGGATATGTTTGTAAACAGGGTCGCGTCTATAAATTTGTTCGCATTTAACAGGTAATATATCTTCAGACAAAAAAAAGAAGGTAATATCTATTTCGAATAAGCTACAAAATTCTTAGAAGTATTATTAGATTGTGTTAACATTCATATTTTTTATAACACGTTTAATTTTTCATGAAGAGTGTCATTGTTTGAAGATCTTATTCGAAATAGGTGGTACTAATGTTACTTCAAAGTTCTAATTCAAATTTGAAAATGTATGTAAGTATAGTATAGGCGATGAAAAACAATCATTCAAGGATCAAACTCGCGGCCTCGACTACTAAAACTAGGACTCCTTAGTGAGGATTGGGCACAAATACCCGTTATCCGTCTCGTACCCGTTACCCGACCAGTACCCTTCTCCTTAAATAGGGTACTCGTGACTTTCGAGTCGGGTAATGGGTATTATAATTTTATTATCCGCGAGTAAGAGTCGGGTATCGAGTATTAAATTTTTTTTTTTACTATTCGTCTCGTACCCGTCTTGTATTTGATCCGTAAATATTCGCATTATATATTTCTAATATTTGATAATTCTAATTATAAAATATAATGTATATATTATAATTTAAACATGGCGTTATCTCTTTTGCTATGATTTCTTTTGTGTGGTGCTCTGTTTTAGGTTGTCAAAACAAAGGCATAATACTTTATGTTTCTGAGATATGATTCTATTTTCAATATATCGTTTAGAAGAAAGAAAAAATCAAGAACTTGAAAAAATGTAACTCATTTGTTTACGAATGGACCAAGATCATGAAGATGCATAATGTATGAACTAGCAAAAGAAAATTGATTGATAGACTACAAGAAAATTTTTATAATTTACATATAGATTACATTATACTTACAGGTAGCGAGTCGAGTCGGGTATTCAGCGGGTAAGTAATTTTTAAGCGGGTACTCGTTTGATAGGGTACCCATTTTTTTCGAATCGGGTACAAGTAATATTTTCCAGTTACTCGGTCGGGTCGGGTCGGGTCACGGGTACCGTAAAATTGGCGGGTACCCGTCTCCTGCCCTCCTTACCCAGCAAACACATATTTTATCAAAATTAGCACACAAAAAAAGAAGAAATCGATAAACTATTGAAACCAAATACTATTTTTATGTGCAAAATTTTTATTAAGACTGTCTCAATTACGAGATTCTTAGAGATGAAAGAATATTTTAAAAAAAATTATGTATAATTAATTATTATGGCGGAGTTCTCAAAAGTTGAGAATCTTTAATAATTTTTTTTAGAATTTTTTGTTTTTTAGAACCCCATCAAAAAATTTATGATGGGGATGCTCTAGCCTAACTAGATAGACTTTTAATGAAAACACATAAGTTCGTTAAATCAATTTATTTTTTAAGTTTTAGATTTTTTATACTTATGTTTCAAACCATAAAAATATTTGATCATATTCCATATAATAAAAAGGTGATTGTAGGTCTGGATCATACAAAAAAAAGTAGATAGAATAATTACAATAAGTTAGAAAGGAAAAACCAATTTGCTTGAGAAAAAATGATCTACGTTATTGTGTATATATTGGTCATTTTGACCGTATGACTATAGGGAAAAAAGATAAAAAAAAAATACACGAACTTATTTTTCGTCTGCTAAAAAAGTATGCAAACTATTAGCGTTGTCATATTAATATAGAAACTCATTAAATTGTTCAGATTAATACCCGAACTTTAGCCACCATTGCCAGATTACTCTTATTCTTCTTCCTCAAACCAATTTATTTTTGAAATTTGAAAAAAACCAGAAATAAATATTTTAAAAATGCAAAAAATTATATGAAATAAATTTTAGAATTTTTTATAGGGTTTTAGGGTTTATAATATAAGGTTTGGGGTAAAAAATTTAAACCCTAAAATTCTAAACTTCAACAGAGGTTTTAAACACTAAACTCCTATAACATTAACCTTAAAACCTTAAAACTTAAACCGAAATACTTATTAAACACTAAAACTCAACCCTAAAAATTACAACCCGTAATTCTAAATTTTTAAATCTTAAATGTTACAAATTACATTGGATTACCCATTTTTAACCATAAATTTTAATTTAGGTTAAAAAAATTAGGATTACGGGTTGTAATTTTGTAGGGTTGAGTTTTAGTGTTTAAGAAGTATTTGGGTTTAAGTTTTAAGGTTTCAGGGTTTATGTTTTGGGAGTTTAGTGTTTGAAACCTTTGTTAGTGATTAGAATTTTAGGGTTTCGGTTTTTTACCCCAAACCTTATATTATAAACCCTAAAACACTATAAAATATTATAAAACATTCTAAAATATATTTCATAATTTTGTGCATTTTAAAATTATTTATTTCTGGGTTTTGTTCAAATTCTAAAAATAAATAGATTTGAGGGAGAAGAATAAGAGTAATTTGGCAACGGTGGCTAAAGTTCGTGTATTAATCAGAACAATTTAATGAGTTCGTGTATTAATATGACAATGCTAATAGTTCATATATTTTTTCAGCAGAGGAAGATAAGTTCGTGTATTTTTTAGCTTTTTTCTCTATGACTGGGTGTAAATGGTACCAGCTTATTTGAAATTCCAGCTTATTTCAGCTTATTTTTTTTTCAGCTGGTACCATTTGAATCAGCTTATTCCACTTTTAAAATCAGCCAGATTCAGCCAGAATCAGCCATATTTTTTTTTTAATGAAACTAATATGTTACATTCAGCCAGATTCCATTCAGCCGGTACCATTTACATTTCAATATATTCAGCCAAATTCCGCCGAAAATCTCAAATAAATTCAGCCAGATTCCAGATTCAGCCAGATTCAGCCAGATTCAGCCGGTACCATTTACACCTAAGACGAATGCTCGAGGATTTTAATTAGAAAAGAAACCCTAAAAAAACGATTCTTAAAGAAGTATTTTTGTTGAATAGAATAAAAAGGACCGGAAGGAGAAGGTGTTTGGGGTTCTTTTATTTGTTATATAAGTGGATTCCGTAGAATTTATTATTCCATGCATAATAAATGTTGTAAAAATATATAGATCAATTTCCTTTTAGTTTATGAAAGATTTTCTATAACATTGGTTTACTATAACTTTTTACTTTGTCTTCTAGAAACAATGAAAATATTAGTTTTTGATATAATTTTTATAACTTACATTCCAAGGCAATGTATATGAAAGTGTCATCAATTTAAATGAAACAACTTTATACGTAATTTAGTTTCCTAAATATGCAATTAGGAAAAATCGTGAATTTAAATCTTTTTTTTTTATAAGAAGCATGATGGAATGAATAGTCAAAAAATATAATAGCAGAAATATTTGAGTTTGATTTTTAGAGTCATTTAATTGAATATACTCGGATGACTTGATAATTAGTTATATGATCCCATAGAAAAATCAACTAGGTAAAATTGATCTAAGTAGTGTACAATTACGTTTTTGTCCAAGCTTTTTGTTTTCGATTATAGTGTGTAGAAGAATAGGTGTGGGTATAACGTTGATACACTTAGCATAGATTAACACAAGTGTACGTCGTACAACTACATGTAGACTTGCTTTTGGCTAGTAGGATTGATTAGATGTTATTTCGGCTCTATTCTCGCTCATCTCTCTATACTCTTCTTGTTTCCTCACTAATCTCACTTCTTCTCTCATATTTCTTTTTGTTCCCTCTTCTTTTTTTTTTTTTTTTTAC
>OVAF01002847.1:0-14292 GCA_900406245.1 Odontarrhena argentea | reverse complement strand
ACTTAGCTTCAGGGGAAGATTCTGGAACATTCCAGCGAATATACGCTACTTAGCGATATTTCCTTTTTTCTTAGATTCTCCTATATTTTAGGCCGACTTAAGGCTCTTATACTCTGGTATAAATAGCCCCTCAACTCATCAGAGTGGGGAGAGGAAAAACTTTGACTGAGAACTACGAGTTGGCTTGATCCCTGCAAGGGGTACGTAGGCAGCCTTCCCTCGGGAAGGTTCAGCTAGCCCCCCTCGTCAAAAGGGGGGGACACAGAATCTTTTACTCAAAAACTACCAGCGACAGTGCTGACGAATAAAGTTCTGACTTTACGACCTCTTTGTTCTTGAGTTCTTCCCGTGAAAGTTGACGAATCCCTTAAGAAACCCTAAAAATACTTGATTGCGGATTTTGACATCCACACAGAACAGTCTGCCACCTAGAGTTTTGGTACAAGTTGTAAGATGTCCGCCTCTAAAACTGGTAGCTCTCAATAACATCTTCACCAATGGTTACACCTATTGCCAGATCTGGGAATCGCCGACGAACGGACATGAATAGGCCAACCGAACTAGCACTGTTAATTTCTAACAATAAACTAATTTATTAAGGAGATGTATATTATGTCCTTTTTAAAGCATCGTAAAACATGATGGGAAATAAAAACTTACAAAGTAATCTATGTTAAAAGAGGAAATCAAATAAGACAAATATCAAACATACACTTTTTAACTCTATTTTTTCGAACTTATATTTTTTAGTCACCATTATTTCAAAAATACACTTTGAAGAAAAACTTTTTAAAAACACCACTTATCAAGTCAAAACCCAAAACCCAAAACTAAATCTTAGAAACCTCAAGTCATAAAAACCCTAAAACCACCATTATAAACCCTAAAATTCTATAAATAAAGGGAATTTGAGTGATAGAGTTTAGGATTTAAGAATGATAAGTGGTATTTAATATAATTTTCTTTCCAAGTGTAGTTTTGAAAGAATGGTAACAAAAAAAAGTATTTTTGAAAGAAATGAGTTAAAAAGTGTATTAGTGATATTTTCCCATTGAAATATATATATNTATATATATATATATATATATATATATATATATATATATATATATATATATATTAAAAAGATATTCAAAAACGAATCTTTAATTAATTTCATTTTCATGAATTTTTATTTTTCTAATTTTTTGAAATTTTAACATTTTTCTATTATTTTTTAAAAAATATTAATCTTATATTATTAAAATAATATTTAAATAACAAACGTCATATGTCCGTCATGTATACGATGTAAAATGGGTATACGGTTAAAAGTTGGAGTATTAAAATGGGTAACAAAAATAGTTGAAGTAGTAAAGTGGGCATTACAAAAGTTCACGTAGTAAAAAGCTTATCCGAATATAGTTCAAGTACTTTTATGGAATGTTCCCTGTGTTATTCTTATAAACTTTATTTTGAGAGTATTAATTTAGTAGTTTATAGGCAAATAGTGTTATCTAGGTAATTTTTTTTTTAATAAGTAAAGTTGACGTTAAACAAACATGTAATATGAATTAAGTTGTTCGAACCTTGTTGATAACACAATTAGAACATTAGCAACAATCATAAGGTTATAGTCCAGTAAAAAAAATTATATATATATTCACAATTTTTTTTTATTAATATTATGGGTATAATAATGTTATTGGTATCGCGAAATACATTTATATGCAATCAATTTCACAGATAATAATAATAAATAATATGATAAGATCTTTACATTCACCGCCAAATCATCACTATATTTCGTCCCAAAAGAAAAGTAGACCAATTGTAACAGTGTTTGGTAATGGAATTCGGACTCCAATCTACATGTACAAAATAAATCACCCGGTCACTCATACTAGTAGTCACTCCCTGGCACGGGATCAAATACTAAATAAATTTTAGGTATTTATATCCGATCCATCTTAAACAAATCTTATTAAATAAAGTTGAACGCGTTTAATGTGGTATCGACACGTGGCACAATTAGTATAATTCACGAGATCGTGCCACGTGTCATATAACTCACGAGATGATGTCATGTGTTTCTATTTTCTGTTTTTTTAATTAAAGAATACATTAAAATTCATTTTCCAAATAAAGATTATGGAAAAAACCAAAAAGAGAAAAAAAAATATGTCATAATCGAATAAAGAAATAAGTCATATTTCTAAATTTCTATTAGCCTACGAAATAGAATAATGAAATTTTCATTACACTACTCAATAGAATAAGAGAATAAGTCATATTTAAAATTCAAAAATCTCATATTTATGTGTGTTGAATTTTACAAGAAAATGTTTTACAGTTTAAATGTTTTACAGATTGGTTTCAACAACTTACATTGTAGAGCGTTTAAAACGGGTATTTACACAGTGAAACTATTTTAAAGATAAATCATTAGACTAATTTTTTTGAAAACACTATTGATCAAATAAAGCTTAGGGACGATGACAGAATTATTTAAATATATTTTTTTACCCGCGTGTTAACGCGGGTCCTAATCTAGTAGTTAATATTTTGATTCGATTCGTTTTAAAAAAATTTCAATATCTGAAAATCCGGATATCCGAAAATTTCGTTAGCTATCCGAGATACCCGATCCGTTTTAATATTTGAAAAAAAATAAAAAATAACAAAACAAACATAACAAATAGCTAAATATTTGGATGTTTAGGCTTTTTCTTTGGGTGATTAACCCAAAATTCTCTTCATTTTAATTATACTAATTAAAAGGATATTTATATAATTAAAATTATATTTTAAATATAACATATTAAANATATATATATATATATATATATATATATATATATATATATATATATATATAAACACATATATATATATGGATCGGAACGGATAGTTGGTATATTATGTAATGATATTTGTATTTGATTTGTTGTTTACGGATAATACATTTTTCAATTTGATTTATTTATAAAATATATAACTATTTGGGTTTTTCGAACCGAATCAAATCGCATAATGGAGCGGAACGGATATTACGGATTTGATGCCCAGTCCTCGTCACTAGACCAGCACCAGCTCCGTCTTTAATCAATTATGTGTCACCTTTCAAAACCTAAAAAAAAAGAAAATACATCACACTTTAAAGATATAACCAAGTAAAATAGGACCCATGATCTCTCCTAATCATGGGGTCAGTTCCTAAAGTGAAGCCCCTCAAGTTCTGTCTCCACTATTTTGTCTTTTCTCTTCCCCCAAACATTTTTATTAAATTTTTTTTTTAAAAAAACAAAAATATCGATGATAAACACAAGCACTAACGACCAAAAAAAAAAAAAAACACAAGCACTACAACTACGATAACAAATAAACAAAAAGGAATTTTAATATTAATTTTTCCCAATTGCCCACTTGCACTTTCTACTACCCAATAAATAACCTCTACTCTCTTTCTCTTCTTCCTCCCCAAAAAAATATACCCAAGAAAAAAAAAAAGACAAAAGAAGATGCTGAGGATGTTGTCTGTAATAAGGCGAAACCTGGGAAATCTCGGGAAAAGTCCGCGCGTGGCAGACGAAAGCGCGTTGCCTACGACTATGGCTGATAACGGAGAAGGTAGTAGACGGAACGGCGTGATGATGAAGTTCCCGTTATCATCGTTGATGTCATGCTTCGCAGTTCCACGTGTCAGTAGAGCAGATGGTGTGTGGGTGTCCGGAGATTACGGCAGGGTCTCCGAGGTTAACCATCTCATGGTCTGTGATGGCATGAGATACGCTCTCTTAATGTAATTACACTTTTGTCCTTTAGCTAGTATAATATACTTCGATCCACCTACCATTCTTTTTTTTTTGTTCTGTTTCTTCCCTTGTGTTGTGTTGATGGATGAGGTTGTTATATATTAGGGAATCTATGGTGAAATATATACTATGAATATGATCTTCACTTTGCTTTTGTGTTACCCTTGTGTTATATATATTAGCTAGGAATATTTTACTTTAATTTCTTTACTCATCTGCTCAAATGTTTTAAATCTAGTGCTAATGGTAATAAAACTACCCCACGCTCATATCTTCATACATAACTACAAGTTGGAGTTCTTGAGAATATCAAATGTTCACTTAGATGAATCAAGAACAAATGATATTTAATTTTTACATTATAATTTGGAAGGAAATTAACTATTTATTATTTAACATTAGTTTTTTAACAACATGCATTACACACACACAAATATGTATATATATATATATATATATGTGATATATTTAGTGCTATATTATTTGACAGAATGTATATGACGCAAGGGCTTTTACTATTAGTATTATATATGATCAGATTTCGATACCGTGTGTTATAAACTTATAATAAAGTATACATGTATAGATATAGTGTAACCTGCTGATTAGTGTTGAATCCAGAAGCACTAGCTAGGTCAAACCGAAGGATAAGAGATATTCAAAATAAATAAATAAATGATTACCTAACGAGGCAAGTAGCAGCAGGATGTGGAAATACTGAGGTCCATGCTTAGTGCGACACAGCATGAACCGACCCCTTTTGAAAATAATCATTGTCATTCTGATTTAAATGCAAAAAAATTAGGATTTGGGTTGTTGTTCTCAGTGCGGTTTTTGCCGTATGAATAATCCCATCACTGCCATTGACGTTTGTTAATGATTGGATAACTTACAACATATCTAGATTGTGCTGGATGCTCCTCGAATCGAATTATCTATCAACCCATAACCTTTTTTTTATATCCTTTTATATTCGTTTTCACTATGATTAGACATGCCCATGTTAATAAGTTCGTGTAGCTAATGGCGAACCTAATCATTATCGTGAAACTAATCCTATTAGTTATTACATTTTTTAAATTTTATTTTAGTATCTAATCCGTTTATTGGTTTACACTTTGCACGTTTAAGATCTTTTGCTCAATGAAATGTCTCCTTTCTACACCGGTCATATTGAATGTTCTAAGTTTCTTCATCCACTAATTCTTATTTCTTCTTCCACAAAATTCTATTGATTATCTTATTCTTTAGTTGGAATTCCATTATACATGTACTGGAAAGTCTTCTAAGTACTGCATGCCAACATCATCATATAGTCCCAAGGCGGTCCAACCATATTTGGTGACTGAAGCAAAACGAAAATGTGTATTCATTTATGTTAATTTCAACGTATAAATAATAACAAGTAGTAGTGTGTATATAAAAATGTATTATTTACACAAAGGTTTTCTCGATGTAGAACTCTGACTGAGATTAGAGATTTCTTTAAAAACTAAAAGAATTATGAATATGCTTATAAATTTAATGCCTCAAACAAAAATTAAGATTGGGGACCCTAATTTACTTTTTTCCAAAAATTATGCGCCTTTATTTCTTTGTTTTTTTTTTGTTTTCTTGATTGCCAATATATATAAAATTATGAATGGTGACAGCGGTTTGCAGTTTTGATTGTATAATTATATACTACGGAACAATTGTGGTTTGTATAAAAAATAAATACGGTTTTGTGATGAAACATGAATGACAACATTATAAAAATTCTGCTAAATTTCGCAATAAAAACCTCACTCCTATCATCACGATCTACAGCCTAGCTAAGAATGGGTTTTTTCATCTTAATTGTGATTTAATCAAATCTCTTCTCTCAATCATCTCAATAAACCATTGTTTAATTGTCGTCTCTGTATACGTTGTATTGTTGAGAATTTTTACAATCATTTACATATACATAGGGGAAAAATATGTCGGAAATCTTAAATAAGAGTCTATCAACATATACACAATCCAATGTTGTCATTACCACGGTTGTCGTTCTCATCGTTCTTTTGATTGTCATTATTCTCCCTACTGATATTGAGAGGAACAACTTCTTGATCATCTCCATAACCTTCCATGTTCAAGTGCCTTAAAATGATCGAAAAGTTTTACAAAGTTTACAATACAAAAGAATACGGGAAAAGCAAATAAACAGACATTTGTGTGGTTCCTTCTATTCTTGCAAAAAGTTACAGAGCAGCTCTGGTTTCAACTGCAATGTTGATTTTGTTGATGAAGTCATCAACAGGAATGGTTCCAAGCTCTCCTCCAAACCTCGATCGTACGGTGACTGTTCCAGTCTCGACTTCTTTGGGGCCCACAACCGCCATTAATGGGATCTTTTGGGTCTCTGCGTTCCTTATGAGCTTCGGCAACCTCTCCCCATGGCACAACTCTGCCCTCACTCCACAAGCACTCAGCTTTCTACTCACTTCCTTGCAAAACTCCAACTGCAAAGCCCTCATCAAGTCACAACTTTGATACCAAGTAAAATGTTATGACAAAAGCTTTCCATCAAGACTCAAGTGACAGCAAAAGTTAACCTGATTGTCTGTAACAGGCAAAACCCGGACTTGAACAGGAGAGAGCCACAACGGGAAATCCCCTGCGTAATGTTCTATGAGAACCCCGAAGAATCTTTCTAATGAGCCCAAAACCGCTCTGTGGATCATTATAGGACGTTTTTTATCCGAGTTTGTGTCGACATAAGTAATGTCAAATCGCTGAGGAAGATTAAAGTCGACCTGTATGCCAACAAGACACCATTATAGAGAAGTAGCCTCTGGGAATAATAAGAGTGGAGGAAGCTGAGTTACCTGTATGGTTGAGCACTGCCATTTTCTTCCCAATGCATCTTCAATCTTAATGTCAATCTTTGGGCCATAAAAGGCGCCACCTCCTTCATCAACCTCATAGCTCCATCCCTTATCATCTAAAGCATTCCTAAGGGCACACGTCGCCTTGTCCCATATATCATCACTTCCAACTGATTTTTCAGGTCTAGTTGATAAGTTAATTTCATACTTGTCAAACCCAAACCTCGACAACATCTCTTCTGTGAGATCTAGAACACCTCTGATCTCATCCTTGATCTGATCCTCCAAACAAAATATATGTGCATCGTCCTGGCAAAGCAAATACTAGTTAAGCTATTTCTAGAACCTAACATGATAAGAATCATCTATTAGATTAAAGACGTTTCAAGTAACCTGTGTGAACCCTCTGACACGGAACAGGCCGTGTAAGCTACCCGACAACTCGTATCTGTAAACTGTACCGAGCTCTGCTACTCGTATGGGCAAATCTCGATAGGATTGACGCTTTCTTTGGTATACCAAGATGTGGTAAGGGCAATTCATGGGTCTGAGTTGGTAAAGCTCGTCCTCGATCTCCATTTGATTATACATATTCTCTCTGTAGAAGTCCAAGTGGCCACTGATCTTCCACAGATCAGCTTTGGCGACATGAGGGGTATAAATCAAATCATAACCATGTTCGACGTGCATCTTCTTCCATGATTCTTCAATTATGTTTCTAACAACTGCACCTTTTGGATGCCAAAACACTAATCCTCCTCCAGCGTCATCCTGCAGTTGAAAGCTTATGCAACGTTTTCTCGGATATGAAAGTATCATTTTGAAACTGAGAACTGGCTATACCTGAATGGAAAACAAATCAAGGTCTTGGCCAATGCGTCTATGATCTCGGCGTTTAGCTTCTTCTTTAAAATGAAGATACGCCTTTAGTTGTTCTTCGCTCTCCCAAGCCGTTCCGTAGATCCTCTGAAGCATTTGCCTCTTCTCATCTCCTCTCCAATATGCACCGGCAACAGATTCTAGTTCAACAGCTTTCTTGTTAATCTTCCCTGTGGTTTCGACATGAGGGCCGGCACAAAGATCCCACCATTCATTACCTAGATGGGCATTCGAACTGGCATAAGATGGAGACAAGCTATTACAAAACTAATTAGAGACAAATAGTTAAAAAGGCAAGAAAGAAGGTAGAGCGCACCGATATGATAAACAGTGATGGGTTCTTCCTTGATACTGTCCAAAATCTCCATCTTGTAAGGCTCATTGATGGCCATGATCCGTTTCCGCACTTCCTCCCTAGAAACTTCTTCTCTTAAAAGCGGTAGATTCCGACTAATGATACGATCCTAAAAAATGACGTACTGAGAAATCAAGGGCAGTCCATTATCAAATAAAGATGAGGAGGTAACTGACCATCTCTTTCTTGATCCTCTTGAGGTCTCTATCAGTTAGAGGCTCCATATCAAAATCGTAGTAGAAACCGTTATCAATCCAAGGCCCTATGGTGACTTTTGCATCTGGGAAGAGTTTCTGAACAGCCATGGCCATTACATGCGCACACTGGATTCACACGAAGCCACAAGTATAACATTTATACCCAAAATTCTTAACATAGTTCATGAAATTCAATCAAAATTTACGGTTGCAAATTAGATAATTACTGAGCTTACCGTGTGACGAATCTTGAGCAGCTTATCGGAGGAGTCGTTACTAGGAAGTGGAACCATCGCTGGCTCCGCCTTCTTGGGTCCGGTGCTGGAGACAGCCGGCTCGGTGGCGACGGCGAAAATGGTGGAGAAACCATGTCGCCTGGGCGTCCGAGACGGAGGAGCGTAAAACAAGCGTCTGAGAGAAGAAGAGAAGGAAGAGGGTTTGGAGAGGAAGGAAGAAGAAAAGAGAAGAGAGTGAGAGGATGCCATTTTCAGATTATGGAACAACCTGTGGTGGAACTCGAACCGGAACTATCTCTAGTCTTACTTGTAGATCATTGACATGGAGGAGTCCACGTCATCATTTTGATAACTTAAACGAATGTATGGACTAGTGGTAATTCATAGTCGTTGGTCTTTCTTCCAGATCAAACCTTGTAATGAACTTAAGGTTAGAAGCATGAAAAGCTTGAGAATGACCAACACTGCAGCCACTATGCAATGCTTAATTATATAGTGCAGTCGTCTTGAGTTCGCTCAACATTAAGTAGGAAGGGACTTGAGTTTTGAACTCCCTCGGTTAATAACATAGTAACATGATACTCTCTACATGTATTTCTCGGGTGGCTCAAGGACCTATATGAGAGGGACTGTGACTCACCGCCGCTCTAGCAGATTGTTCACACTTCCAAGTCCCAAGTGTGATTTCTATATTATGTATTAAGGGCATAGTGGTTGAACTAGATTCTTAATTTTTGCAGCAAGTCCAATATGCTCTAAGCAAATGCGCAACAATGAATCATTAATTTGTCTCTAATGTGAATATGTGATTATCACATGGTTTGATTTGATAACTATCCCAATATTAGATGGGCACCTCTCGTTGGCTCAGTGTTTTTGTTTCTTTACTTTTCTTCTTTCCATCTATGCTAGACCACGCATTCCTTTTTCTGTTCTTCTATACTCTTCCTCTTTTCTTCTGTTGGCAGCAGGTCGTCTGACGAATGAGTGTATGTGACGACATCATCCAATAACGTCAAGAGTTCTGTGCGACGGAGATTTGTCACTATGTACTCAAGTGTAACCTGTCAGGTTGAGGGTACTAAAACGACTCAGTCCAGTTTTAAAAAAACAACAGTAGAGAAAAGAAACATGCTTGTTGTAGCGTATGAAGTAGTAAACTATAACCTCTTGGAAGATTTGGCTGTACGAAGACTCCTCGAAACCCTACAACAACAAGTGCGTTTGGTCATTTTCCTTTGTAAACGCAGCCATATGGTACAACGACACTACTGAGTGAAGTTTTTACCAGTTTACGAAACAGGCTTAGGGAAGCTGCGTTTGAGTCTCCAATCTTAGCTGTAAACTTGTGAATCTCCAAGTTCTTGACACCATAAGCCATCATCATCAAGACAGATTCCTTTCCCAGCCCTTTACCACGGCTACTCTACCAACGGTTGTCACAAAAAAAGAATTATATGTGCGTAAACGTAACATCAACTAACAAGGAAGTGATTGGGAATCTCAACACACTGCTACAAGAAGCCTAATAATGTTTTGCAAAGGGCACACATGACATGTAAAAGAAGAAGAAAGTTACCTTCTGGGCTCAGCTATCATTATTTCAACCTCTGCAACCTTAGGATCGTCAGCTTCATTCATGTAAATATTCACATCACCGGTCATGGCTGCACAAAGCTTTAGTTACCTTTTTTTCAATGACTCAAACATGAAAACGATGTCCATAAACAAAGAACCAACAAGAATTCCAAATATAGAGCCTATCATTCACCAATTATCGAAAGATATAGTCTTATTTCCGGGCAGCATACACATTTTGTTGTAAGAAAAAGGATATAAAATATAAAATTCCGAACTGATGCTTCCGGAAGTGAGTAGGAAGCAAACCTTGTACTTGAGGTCCGCCATGAGCCAAGTCCCCCTTTATGAAATCCTTGTCTAACACAATGAAAGTCCGCTCTGAAATCAAAACAAACCGACAACAGAAGCATTAGGAATCCTACATTTATGAAGAAGGACTTAAATCAATTATCAGTATAAGGTCATGAATCTACTCCACTCATTGTTACATGGTTCTGAGTCCATTCATTGCTCTAATTGGTTATGAGATGATATCAATGAATATATCATACAGCATCTAGAGGATTGGTGATATGATGATATCAAAGTATGGACAAACTTAAAACAGAATAGTAGTGTATAATATGGTCTAATAATGATCAAAACACAAACTAAAAAAAGTAAACACTAAAATTCTAGGGTAGTCCAAAAGAAAACCCAAAACCCTAACCGAGTAAAGTCAAGGAAATAGATCAAACCCAGCAAAAGAAGTAAGAAAGAGGTCGCATACTATTGGGATCTTGAGTCCAGGAGAGCTGCATCTCATACTCCTGGTCGAGACTCAACGGCTCAGATCCAGTAGCTTGGAGTAGCGCCGGGTCCTGCATCCAGTGGTGGTACCTCGGGACGTGGTCCGCCATGTACGGAACCAACACCACTCTCTTCCCCTCCAAGCTCACCTTCGTCGCCATTCTTCTTCTTCGTCTTCTGGAGAAAACACAGAAACGCCGTCGTTTCTGGCCTCATTGATCCACATATTAATAAATTATATTTACTAGAGAAAGAAAGAAAAAACAATAATGATATGTCCAAATATTACACAACCAACCAACGGTGTCGTGGTGAGTGATCACTTCGCTTCAAAGCAAAGACTTGTATAGCAATCATCACTAGATATATAAAAGTCCGATTCCACCAACTGAAACACAGAGATGAATCGAGCAATGACGACGTTGACTCTAACATTTCTCCTGCTCTTTCTAGCAACGGGCTCAGACGCCGGCCGGTGCACCACCACCACCGCCTCCAAAACGTTCGAGAAGTGCATCTCTCTTCCGACACAACAAGCCTCAATCGCGTGGACGTATCATCAACACAACTCAACTCTCGACCTCTGTTTCTTCGGAACTTTCATCTCACCATCCGGGTGGGTCGGCTGGGGGATCAACCCGGACTCTCCAGCTCAGATGACTGGCTCTCGTGTCCTCATCGCCTTTCCTGATCCCAATTCCGGCCAGCTCATCCTCCTCCCTTACGTTCTTGATTCCTCCGTTAAGCTTCAGAAGTCTCCTCTGCTTTCTCGTCCCCTTGACCTCCTCCGTCTCTCCTCCTCCTCCGCTTCTCTCTACGGCGGCAACATGGCCACCATCCGTAACGGTGCTTCCGTTCAGATTTATGCCTCTGTGAAGCTCTCTTCCAACAATACCAAGATCCACCATGTGTGGAACAGAGGTCTTTACGTCCAAGGTTACTCACCCACCATTCATCCAACTACTACCACCGACCTCTCCTCCTTCTCTACCTTCGATGTCGCTTCAGGTATCCCCATAAATGGAGTCTCTCATGTTTTAGCTCTCCTATTCCTAACTAACTAAGATTTGATCTTTACAGGATTTGCAACGGTTAATCGAAACAGCGGTTCGAGAGCTTTGAAGGTGACACACGGAATACTCAACGCCGTGGCATGGGGTTTTCTTCTACCGGCTGGAGCCGTGACAGCTCGATACCTCCGCCAAATGCAATCAATCGGACCCACTTGGTTCTACATCCACGCAGCCATACAGCTAACCGGTTTCCTCCTCGGAACCATTGGCTTTTCACTTGGGATGGTGCTTGGTCGGAACTCTCCTGGAGTGACCTACGGGTTACACCGCAGCCTTGGGATAGCTACTTTCACACTAGCCGCGCTGCAAACGCTGGCTTTGCTCTTCAGACCAAAGACCACCAACAAGTTCCGGACGTATTGGAAGTCTTACCATCATTTTGTCGGATACGGGTGTGTAGTGATGGGCGTGGTCAATGTGTTTCAAGGATTCGAGGTTTTGAAGGAAGGAAGATCGTACGCTAAGCTGGGATACTGTCTATGTCTGTCTACACTAATTGGGGTCTGTGTGGCAATGGAAGTTAATTCGTGGGTTGTGTTTTGTCGCAAGGCTAAAGAGGAGAAGATGAAGAGAGATGGTTTGGCTGACGATAGATGCAGTGGGATCCATTCATAGTTAGGTCTTGGTCCTAATTACAAGATCTCAAATACAATATATATACTTTGTTGAGTTGTTTCCATCATTAAATCTCCCACCTTCCAATTTTTTTTAAGATGTACCACTTTTACAATTGAATTATTTGCCAGGATTTAGGGCTCTAGGGCTAAGGGTTTAGAAAAATTATAAAGTTTAGAATTTACTTAGGGTTTCTAGGGTTTAGGTGTTAGGGTTAAAATCTTATAAAATTAGGGTATTGTTTTTTTTTTTTTTAGCAAAAAAATAAAAAAATTAGGGTATTGTATGTAATAACTATTAAAAATTAGATTTTAGGGTTAGTTTTTAGGGGTTAGGGTTTGTGAGGGGTGATACCTATTTTTAGGGTTTAGGGTGTTGGTTTTAGGGTTTTTAAACTCTACAAACAAAAGTTTGAAAAAGTGGTAAATTTGAAAATATGCCTTCCTTAATGGTACATTTAAAAATGTCCATGGAAAAAGTGGTAGATTTGTAATTCCCCCAAAGATCAATGTTTGAATTTGAACATAATTACATTAGCCTTCTTCTTCAAAGAACTTTACTTATAGCCTATAGGTAGGGGTGTTAATCTGGTTAAAATAACTGAGCCGACCCGAACCCTGATTGAGCCCATCCAAGTTTATAACACGTGCGTCTTCTGGACGTTTTTCTTATCGGGTTCTTCTAAACCCTTTTTACATATGTCTTCTGGACATATCTCTGGTTCCTGATATGGAACCTTTTCATTTATTTCTCCCAATTTTCCTTTCTTGCGAGGATTCTTATTTTTATAGCCCAATGGCCTTCCCCGCTTTAAGGAAACTTTTGGTTCATTTAATTTGCTTCCATCTATATGTTCATCTGGAACATCAATTCTTGATGGAACATTTGCAGCGTATATAGGACTTTGTCATCCTATTTGTATCTGTGAACGCATCTGGTAACTGGTTTGCCATATTATGTAAGTGTACAACCTTTTGAACTTCCAACTCGCGTTGTTTCATGGGGGTTATCAAGACAAACCAAAGATGGCGTATGCCACGTAACATCTTTTGGTATTTGATTTATTCCTCCCCCTAACGCAGAGAATTCATCCTCAATAAAATGACAATCAGCAAAACGTGCCGTAAACATATCACCAGTTACCGGTTCAAGATATCTTATTATACTTGGTGAAGTATACCCGACTTATATCCCCAATCTCCTTTGCGGCCCCATTTTTGTTCTTTGCGGTGGCGCTATCGGAACATAGACCGCACACCAAAAAACTCGGAGATGGGATATATTTGGTTCTTGGCCAGATGCCAACTATAATGGGGAATAATTATTATATGCACTTGGTCTTACTTGGACCAGTGCGGCCGCATGCAATATAGCATGTCCCCATACAGAAATTGGGAGTTTTGTTCTCAGTATCATTGGCCTTGCAATTAATTGCAACCGTTTTATCAAACTCTTAGCCATGCCATCACTACAAGAAAATTGAGTATTAATAGCAGTTTAGGATAGCGTTTTTAACGTTTTTGCTATCGTTGATATCCTGAGAGTTTTTTCATAGCGTTTGTAAAAACTGAAACGCTATCGTATATTAGGCGCTAAATAAATACATACTCTTGCTTAGTTTTTGGTTCTTATATTGTTGTATGATAGCATATACTTTTTTATAAACGCTACGATTGAGTTAACCGGGAAACTAAATTTTATTTGCCTCCCANGTCAGCAAAGTTGCTGGTAGTTTTTAGTAAGTTTTTTGTGTCCCCCCCTTTTGACGAGGGGGGCTAGCTGAACCTTCCCGAGGGAAGGCTGCCTACGTACCCCTTGCAGGGATCAAGCCAACTCGTAGTTCTAAGTAGAAGTTTTTTCCCCTCCCTCCAATTCTGACGAATTGAGAGGGTATTTATACAAGAGTACAAGAGCCTTAAGT
>OVAF01002845.1:0-14295 GCA_900406245.1 Odontarrhena argentea | reverse complement strand
ATATATATATATATATATATATATATATATTCTGAAAATGCGGATGACCATTTCGTTCTCATCTTCTCTATTTAATTATATGTTTGTCATTGCCATGAATTCTCCAAACCACCATTCTCAACCGTTTTAAAGCTTTTGAAGCTCTGTAAAAGCTTAAACTTGACATCAAACCTCTCCTTATGCCATTATCCTTCAACGAAATCATCAAACTCATCTCAAATCTCATCTAATTTCATTCCGAGATTTCGAAAGTTATAGTGCTCACGATTCCGGCGGTTCTAGGTGACGAAACAATTAGCATTGTGTTGTATTACTTCCGGTCAACGTGTATGTAGCTCGACGGAGTTTAAAATAAAGATTCCGATTGATCGTCGTTAAATTTCTAAGTCATCTGCGATAGCAGACTTACCTGAGAGTCTGTTAAATAATATGTGGTCTATTTTGAGAATCAACTTTTTTTCATAGAGTTTGGGTGAAGGCTGTTGTGTTTCCTTAGAAAAAAAAAAAAAAATCATGGCAAACTTCAAAAGAAGTCTGTTGTAGGAGGGGTCTAGATTTGAAATTGACCAAGGGGAAAGACTTTTTGTCCCCTCGGAAGTTGTCTGGGTCCCAGTTTGACCACAGTTTGGCTTCTTCTAACAGACTTTCAAAACAGTCTCCACAATATAATTGGGGAAACAGCCTATAACCCCCCAAAAACTTTCAAAATCGGTCTAGATCCCCCCAAATTCAGAGCCTCCTCCTAATTCCCCCTTTTCTAAACTTCTACGCTTATCTCCCCCTAATTCGTAACTTCGAGGCCTATATCCCCAAAATCGCAACAACCGTGGTTAACTGCTAACCAAACCTCGTCGAAACCAATAGAGAACCGGCTTAGTCAACATAAACCCATCATAAACCACTTTCTTCGACCATTCGACGTAGAACAGAACCTCTAATCAGAAATCCCCAAATTCAAAATCTCCCAAATCAAAAATCCCTAAACTGAAGAACGAGATGATGGATTCTGATTTGCGAGATGTTCCCATAGAAGATGCGTATGTGAATCACGAGATAGGCGGACCATACGGTGGCTCAGACGACGACGACGATGATCCAGTGGAGAGGAATGAATTTGAGATTGAGCACGATATTCAGGGGTACGACGAAGAGCCTTCTATAAAGCACAACGTGTACCCTGATGATGATTCTGATGACGAGGAAGTTTTAGGAAGAAGACGTAATCGGGGATTTGAAAGGAGAGGGAACGAGGCTATTCTGTTCTTGGGGCAAACATTCTTCAATGGTGTGGCATTTAAAGAAGCTGTTCTCGATTATGCACTGAGGACTAAGACGAACATCAAACAGGTTAGATTCGATAAAACGAAACTAACCTTTAAGTGCATTGGCAACAACTGTAGCTGGAGGATTTATTGTGCTCTTAATTCAAAATGTGAGATGTGGAAGGTTCGTAAGTACTCTGAAGCTCACGCTTGTGTGCCAAACGGTGAGTGTGATATGTTGAAAGTTCCAAAAATTGCTCGTCTGTTCTTAGACAATATCAGAGAGGACCCTGATACTTATATGCCAAAGTTTATAGAAGAAAAGATAATGGAGAAGTGGGGAATCAGTGTGACAAGAAATCAGTGTAAGAAGGCAAGAGATAAGGCTCTGAAGATGATAGAGAGGGAGTATGATGATCAGTTTAGAAGGCTTCGAGATTATGGAAATGAAATAATGGACTCAAATCCGGGATCAACTGTAGAGGTGGATTGTGAGACAAATGAAGCAGGTGAAGATGTGTTTAAGAGGTTTTATGTTTGCTTTGAAGTTCTGAAAAGGTCTTGGAAAGAAACATGTAGGCCTGTTATTGGTATTGATGGTGCTTTCATGAGAGGAAAGATGAAAGGACAAGTATTGGCAGCTATAGGTAGAGATGCTGATAATAGGTTCTATCCAGTAGCTTGGGGAGTGGTAGGTGTCGAAGATGCAGACAATTGGGCGTGGTTTATTAAAAAACTAAGAGCTGATCTTAGTTTAGGACTTGGAGCAGGTGTAATTCTAGTTTCTGACAGACAAAAGGTAATGTGTTTTCTCTTGAAATTAGTCTAGCTCCTACCTGATTTGCTCTTGTTGTGTTATAATCCTTAATTGTGTTTGTTCTTTTATTGTTGCAGGGTCTTATCAAGGCTGTTGCTACGGAGTTACCTGAGGCTGAGCACAGAAATTGTGTGAGACACATTTACGGGAATATCAAGGCAAAACATGGTAAGAAGCCTCTGATGAAACCATATATTTGGAACCTTGCTTGGAGTTATAACAGTGCAGAGTATGATGAGCGTTTAGATAAGTTATTCAATTATGACTCAGCTGTGTACAAGGATGTGATGGAACAAAACCCGAAGAAATGGTGTAGAGCTTTCTACAAGATTGAAGGTAACCATTGTGAGGATGTGGAGAATAATTCTGTTGAGTCATTCAACAGAAGCATTGATAAAGCTAGAGAGAAACCATTTGTTCCAATGCTAGAGACTATAAGGAGGTTAGCAATGGTGAGAATTGCTAGTAGATCAGTCAAGACTGCAAAGCATGATGGAATTTGTACTCCATATGCAATGGAGTTTCTGAGTTTGGAGGAAGACAAAGCTAAAGAGTGCATCATCAAGCCAAGCACCAACAAATGTTATGAAGCAATTCTTAAAGGGTGTTCTTATCGTGTGAATCTGATTGATATGACTTGTTCATGTAGGAAATGGGAGATCACAGGCATACCATGTGAGCATGCATATGGTGTGATTTTACACAAGAAGTTAAGTGTTGAAGACTATGTTAGCAAGTGGTTTAAGTCTGTACTATGGAAGAAGAATTATGAAGAAGGAATTAATCCACTAAGAGGAGCTAGATTCTGGCCATCTTCTCACAAGGATGTCCACGAGCCAGAATTTGTTGATAAGAAAAGAAAGAAAGAGAAGAGGAAGAAAGGTCACAACGAATCACCTCAGAAGAAAGCTAAGTCCACTGCCACAGCTTCTAGAACAATGCATTGTTCAACTTGTGGAGCATCTGGTCATAACAAAAGGTTCCATGAACCTAAAAACCAGAAGAAGGTTACTTTGGTTTTTCAGCTTGGTTTTTGTTTTTCAGTTTTTTACTCTGTTTTGGTCTTGTTCAGGTGCTGACATTGTTCTCTTATTGTTGCAGGGTTATCAAGGAAGTCAGGGGATCCCTGAAAGTCAGCAAGAGTCATCTCAGAACCTGCAAACACATGATTGAAGAGGACTTATGGTTGTGTTTAGGTTTGGTGTTTAGTTTAGCTTAAGCCTTAAGGTGTTTGAGAACAAGAATGAAGCTGTTATCTTTTGGTGTTTTTGGTTGTTTTGTCTAGAGATTGAACATTTTGCATTCTGTTGTTGGTGTCAAAACCAAATGCAAACAAGTTAATGTCTGAACCAAATGCAAAAAATGTTGGTATTTTGTTGTTGTCTGTTTCATTTTTTTGGTAGATTTCAATGCATAATGAAAAGAAACGTTGTTGTCTAAACCAAATGTTATTAGAATGTTGTTGTCTCCTTGATCCTAAACATCGTTACAACTTAAAAAAAAAAAACCAGATGCATAACAAGCAACTTGAACCAAATACAAACCATAAAGAAAACATGAAAGATAGCTGGAGCTTTGGATTTTCTTCACACAGCATTCAGTTCTTCACTAGCAATCCGATCACCACAATTGCCAACAATCCAACGATGACTAGAACCAACATCTTGTTCATCCTCATTTTTGATTCCATAAGAGCAGTACCAACAAGCTCCAAAACTTCAGACTCAATGTTCACCTGAATCCTCTGAATTTCATCATCCCCTACAACAACTCTAGCAGCTGATCTCATCTCTACAACTTCTGATTTAAGACCTCTTACTTGATTCTCTAAACTTTCTATCTCATTCACCATAGCTTCATCAACCCACTTGAAGACGTGTCCATCATTCATAAGCTTCACCACATCAAAAAGAACCATTTGTTACCACTGTCATAACACTCTCATCTTAACACTCTGATCAAAAAGAATTCAAAGACTTTACCTTCAAATTAGCTGCATAAGCACACCGATAATATCTTCGGTATGGATTGGCTTCTGAATTCGAAATTTTCGCAACCACTCGCTCTCCACACCAACATTTTTTGGGAATTCCATTAACTCTACCCCGAGCTCTTGAAGAATCACCAGCAGACGAACTAGAACCACTTCCATTGCTCATGTTTCGATATCTCTTCGAACACAGAACAAAAACAAAACAAAAAATTCAGTTCCTAATCACGCTCCAAAGCTAGATTGAGCAGATTCGAAACTCATCAATTCATAAACCAAACTTTACCTGAACCACGAGAGAACGATTTCGTGTTTCGAATTGAAGAAGATAGAGAGATTGAGAAACTAGGGTTCTTCAGTTTAGGGATTTTTTGGGATTTTTGATTTGGGGATTTCTGATTTGGGAATTCTCCTGTTCTACGTCGAATGGTCGAAGAAAGTGGTTTATGATGGGTTTATGTTGACTAAGCCGGTTCTCTATTGGTTTCGGCGAGGTTTGGTTAGCAGTTAACCACGGTTGTTGCGATTTTGGGGATATAGGCCTCGAAGTTACGAATTAGGGGGAGATAGGCGTAGAAGTTTAGAAAAGGGGGAATTAGGAGGAGGCTCTGAATTTGGGGGGATCTAGACCGATTTTGAAAGTTTTTGGGGGGTTATAGGCTGTTCCCCCTCAAAACCCCCAATATAATTAGTAGACTTACATAGGAATCTGAGTAATTCAAAATCAAATAATGGTCAATAAACAACAGTTCCCCTTAGAATTTAAACCTTTTTTTTTTAGTCAGAACAATGACTTTTATTCTATTCAAACTAAATTGTTACAGAGGACGCAAGTGCTTGTAACATACTTTTTTGCCAAAGAATCTGGAATGACGTTATTTGAACGAGGAATAACTTAAAACACAATGTTGGAAAAGAGTGGGAAAAGTTCCAGAATATTAGACATGATCCTGTAGACCTCTGTAGGCATCATGTGCTTCTTGATAATGCCAATTACTTGTTGATAATCAGATTTTAACCGAATTAAGAGAAAACCTTGTGATAGGAAGTCTTAAAAGGCATGTAGCATGGCGAGGGCCTCTGCTGCAAAGGCTAATGGTGTATGAGGTCGAGACCCTGAAGATTGGTGAAGTCGTAGTTGTTCCGGATACAAAATCACCCAACCAAAACCAACATCTTTGAGGTCAGCCCTCCAAGTTGCATCCACTCTACAAATAAGAGTTGTATGCGCGATAGACGGTGGTGGTAGGTCCCTTGGGACAGTCACACGTTTCTAGGCAGAGGGAGTCACAGTCGCAACCTGCCATTCCTGACTAGCAGCAATTAGCTTTGGTTAACACAATTAAACTCGAGCTTGATACGTCATTGAATAATAATTCATTACGAGCCTTCCATAGGAACCAAAGAATTCTTCACAAAAAATTCATAACACGCATTTTACCTGAAAATGCTCTTGAATATACTAGAAATATAGGAAAAGGATCCTAAAAAGATACGTACACCATATATAAAAGATGTCAAAATTAAGGTGAAATCAGCACTCCACGCTAGCCTACTCGCTCCCGCAGTCCCTCATCTAAGGAAGACGACGAATACGACGTTTATGCTAATGCAATGGACCATAAGGAGGTCTGATTCTGCTCAGTGTCGATCGACATGATCCTGTTTTTCGGTCGACACCAGAAGCGCATCAACCAACACGGTCTTGAGAGTCGATCGACACCCTCAGGGTTTCACCATTCTAACTTGTTGATGACTTGTAAAAAATGCACTTTTTAGCATGGTTTTATTAGCATTTTAGACTATGATTCATCGCATTTATTATAGCTTTTTAGCATTTAATTCCACATTTTGCATAGTTTACTCATTTTTGACATTTATGTTTGGGTTTTGTGCAAAAAAAACCCATGAACTAGTCAATTTTTGCAAGTTTAATCCTCAACTAATTATTGTGCAGATCAATCCCATGAACTTAAAAAACCCCCGCAATATAGCCCTCGTCCGTGTATAGGTTTCACCTGATGTATATCGCTGTGTATAACAGCCAAAACCACGTCGTTTTGGACTGTTTCATTAATCAAAAAGTTTACCCTTGGGTGAATCGAGCTCACGACACAAACTGTCCAAATCACACCACGTCGTTTTGAGTTTGTCAGGTTCGTGTGGGTTAGATGATTTATGGGGATTCGAATACCATGTGCCGAATTACGATTTTGATCCCGGTTATCTTCTTGATTGGCGATCGGAGTCATCGAACATTAGAGAATGGCGGAGAGAGACTAAAGCTCCGACGTGCGCTGAGAAGTGAAAGTAGTGTAAAGAGGAAGAGAACATAACTATATATATATATTCATGCTCGTTAAAACTAAGTTAGGTCACCTCGTTGTGTCCTATGAATTTCTGTAATGGGACAAATGTTCGATCCACAAATTTTTTAATTTTGTTTTTTACTAAACAGTCCAAAACGACGTCGTTTTGGCTGTTATACACAGCGGTATACATCAGGTGAAACCTATACACGGACGAAGGCTATATTGCGGGGGTTTTTCGAGTTCATGAGATTGATTTGCACAATAATTAGTTGAAGGTTAAACTTGCAAAAACTGGCAAGTTCATGAGTTTTTTTGCACAAAATCCTCTATGTTTGTAAAGTTGCATTTTACATTACATTTGCATGTTTTAGGTACCAAATGAGAAAATAAGCTTAAAGATACTCTTAAGGACAAGTAGAAGGCTTTATGAATCAAGTTTGAGAGTTTGGAAGTGAAAATTCAATATTTGGTGGCAAGAAGAAGATTTGGCTATGAAGACTCCATCTAATGTGTCTTAGAGATTGGATCATATGAAGACCTTCCCCTTGGATTTTGGAGCCAAAATTTAGAAAAATCTAGGAAATTGAATCAGCTTTCCAATGGAGTTGGAATCATCGCATTTGGAGTTCTTGTCTTGATGATACAATCAAAACAATCATAAGGTATCTGAGAAGCTCGAAGCTGAAGCTAGTGTAGGAACCGCTATACCGATCGAAAACACTGGTTGACCGATCTGTGGAACAGTCCATAGATTTATACCGGTCGAGAACACTGGTAAACCAACCGGTATTTTCGTTCTGAAGAATTAAATTCAAATTGCTCCATTAGATTTTACTTTTCTTGGTTATGTTAAACCAATTTGCACACCCTCTTGTAGCTATAAATACTCTAGAACTCTTCTCAAAAAATGCCTCCTTTATGGAAATTTTGTATTAGAATTCTCGATAGAGAAAAACCTTTTTATGATGAGGGTCTTTCATGGTTTGTAAGTGTAGTAGGCTTTATTACTTTGATGGTTGATTTGTGGTGAATCAAGGTTGGGTTTATTGTTTCCTTAGAAATTTGATTCCTAAGGCTAGCTTTTTAATATCTCTAAGTTAGAACTTAGTCATTTCTTCGCACCTATAAGGTGTTTGATGAAATGGTTGAATGAACAAATTGTTGGGCTTTGCTTTCCTAGCCTTTAAGGAAGTGCTTTATTAAATCTAAAATTGCTCACATAAATTGTATGCTTGTTCTAATGTCATCATAACCAATTAAAGTTGAAGTTTAGGCGAGCGAATGATTTACTGTATTTGAGATTAGTGACTCTAGGATCCTTCACACAAATTGTATGTTTGTTATAATGTCATATAAATTATTTAGTTTACCAAAATTTTAATTTAGTAAGTATCAATTTATTGAGGTTTTGTTGTATCATGCTATTTTTGAATTTCTTTTTTGAAAGATTTTGGGAATTATGTAAATCTTAATATAGTTTAAAAATTTATTTTTTGTGAAATTCAGAGTTTCTAAAAAAATACTTTTCACTATATTTCGAATGGTTTTTTTTTAATGTTTTGATTCTTTGATATTTAATTTATTATCTTTTAAAATTATATATTGAAATTAAATTTCAAAATGAAATTACAATTTATTTTCATTTGTAAAGATAATTTTATTTATTATTTTATGTCTAAAGGTAATTATAATTATTTTTTATTAAGTTTTAGAATTTTTTGGATTTTTTCATATTTTTCTTATTTTTTCTGATTTTTTCTGATTTATTTCTTATTTTTGATTAATTTTGTATTAAATATTGTTATTTTATTATTAAAAAATAATCAACTAACGGTACAGCTAAAATCCGTTAAATCCAGGTAAACAAAATAGTTCAAGTAGGAAAATGGGCAGTCAAAACGTTCAGCTATTTTTCATCGAATCGTAATTAAGTTCAAGATTTTTAGGATAATTTCCCCATGTCTATATGCATTTTTCTTTTTATTTTCACTAGAGTGTCGATCAAATGAATTTTAATTAGTTAACGTTTTCTTTCTTACATGATGATCTTTAATTATTTATTGTAATTAAAGACTAGTTCTTCTTGACAAGTCTACGTAATGGCCCCCATAGTAAATGAGAGGACCAGCTTTTAGAGGCCAAATATGTACAAGACAAAAGGCAAAGAAAGTATTATTGTCGGGCAATAATTTTCCAGGCAAGTCTTCCCATATAAAAAAGCATCAAAGGAGCTTGAAAGTACAGAACCAAAAACACTCATGGGAAATACGAAATTCTTGTCAATTTTTTTCTTCTTCTATTTGCTCAAAAGCTTTGGTGTCGTCTCTATTCAACCGTCGAGGTCAGGAACCGCCAAAGGCTTTTTTACCAAAAACTGCATCGATGGTCTCTCATACCTTGCCTCTAAAGTCTCCGACGACCAAAATGTTTATTTCAATCTTTCGGTTGGCCAAGGCCAGAACAGAGTGTATGCTCTTGGGATGTGCATCCCAGGTACCGAACCGGATACATGTTATCGCTGTATCATGTCTGGATCCATAGCTGTAGCACGTAAATGTTCTAAACAGCCAAAAGCATTTTTATACGTTCCTCTACATAGCACATACTGTCTTGTGCGTTATTCCGACCGTTCTTTCGGATCCACTGATCTGTCTCCTGTCCAAACAAAGACCGAAATCAGTCGAAAACTCCCATCGAATTCGAATTCTTCATCAGAGTTTTTTCTCACCTGGCAAGCTTTGATGATTTGCGCGATGAGTAAAGCTAGCTTAGTTGTTCACGAGCGATTGTCAAGAGCCGACTACTTTGCAATCGATGCACGCCCGTTCAGAGATGGCCTTATTATGTACGCTTTCATGCTATGTAGTAACGACATGTCTCCATTGCAGTGCTCAGATTGTCTAAGACAGAGCATGAATGATTTTAACACTACTTACCCTGGGAAACCAGGCAGAATTCAGAGACCTAGTTGTTTCATGCGATGGGATACGTCACCCTTCGATGGACTTGCATTCAACACAACTTTTGCACCTACATCTCAAAGATCTTTGGCGCTTACAAAGAAAGGTAGGCAGAACTTTCCATCCTCTTTACTATTGTATTCTTTATTATTCTTGTTTCATATTGATTGAGGTTTTACCGATTTTGGAGGGTTTTAGTTTACGTGATGTTTTTTTAGTTTGCAAAAAAAATAGATTGAAACTTGATTATTTTTAACTATTTACTAAATTTTAATCCACCCCAAACGCGAGATTTTCATATACAATAAAAACGTTTTTTAGATCTGAAATAGAAAATGTTTTTTTGCATATGTGTTTTCGACCGCAAAACATTCATACAAATAAAAAAAAGCGAGAAGATGGACAAATAGAAATAGAAAAAGATGTAAAAACTTACTTAAGAAGAAAAAGAAGAAAAAACTCTTATATACATTTTTAGATTATTCTAAAAAGGTTCTTCCTAATACTATCCATTTCTAAAAAATGATTAGATGACAAAACTAATATTAACACATTAATTAATTTATTAAAACCTAAATGATTAGATGAAAAAAACTAATATTTACACATTAATTTATTTAAACTAATATTAACACATCAATAAAACCTAAAGGACTAGATGAAAAAACTAATATTTACACATTAATATTAACCAAAAACCGGGAAAACAGCTATTTCGTCCTCCAACTCTGCATAGAGGTTCCAGTTCGTACCCAAACAACTAAGAAGTACCGTTTAAAGCTCCAACTGCTCAAAAGAGTCCATTCCACACCCAAATTCTTCGTGATTTGTCCAAGTCAACATTTCTCTCTCAAATCAATTTTTAATTTCCAGTTTTGTCTTTAACTTTCGCTCTCAAATCAATTTATTCTTATAGTTTGAATTAAACCAAGAAATAAATATTTTAAAAATGCAAAAAATATAATTGTTCTCTAATATTTTATAGATTTTTACAATTTATAATCTAAGGTTTATGTTACAAACCCTAAACCCTAAAACTCTAAACACTAAAAAGATTTTAAACCCTTAACTACGAAATTATAAACCCTAAAATCTTAAAACTTAAACCCAAATACTTATTCAATACAAAAACACAACCCTAAATTCTCAAAATATAAAGAGACCATAAATTAATACTTATGTTTTCAAATGGGTATCCGAATTTTTTTTGTAACATTTAAGGTTTAAAAATTTAGGATTACGTGTTATAAATTTTTAGAGTTGAGATTTAGTGTTTCATAAGTATTTAGATTAAATTTAAAAGGTTTTAGGGTTTGTATTTCATGGATTTAGGATTTAAAACCTTTTTTAGTTGTTAGAATTTTAGGGTTTAAGGTTTTAACCATTAACCTTATATTATACACCCTAAAAATCTATAAAATATTATACAACATTTTAAAACTTATTTTATAATTTTCTGCATTTTTAAAATATTTATTTCTGGGGTTTATTCAAACTATAAGAATAAATTAATTTGGGGGAAAATTTAAGTGCAAAATTGGAAATTAAGAATTGATTTGGGTGTGGAATAGACTCTTCTGAGAAGTTGAGGCTCAAAATGGTATACCTTAATTGTTTGGGTACGAAACGGAACCTCTATGCAGAGTTGAGGCCAGAAATAAGCGTTTTCCCACCCAAAACCAAATTAAATTAAAAATAAGGAGAATCTCTAAAATACCACAAAAATGGAAAAATTTCCAAACATACCATTCTGTCTAAGAAGTTTCATTCATACCACTAATTATTTGGTAAAAATACTTATTTACCCTTAATTAATTACAATATTTACGATAAATAAATTAATATTTATTGTATATTAAAAAATTATTTTCAAATATGATTAAAAAAAATTAGGATGCCTCTCCTAAACTTTAAAAGCATTTAGGAAGCTCTTTCTGAACGTTAAAAAGAAAAAAATTAGAAAGCCCTTACAACACATTAAAAATATTTAAGAATCATTTCTAAACTTGAAAACATTACCAAAATTCTTACTAGACATTTAAAACATAATTTTTAAGCATTACAAAAAATTAGGAAATCCTTACTAGACATTTAAGAAGTCTTTCTTAAAGAACAAAACATTTAGGAAGCATTTTCTAAATGTCAATAAAGATTTTCTAAATTATTAGAAACATAATTTTTGATAATAAATATCCTAATCAATTGGTTGATGAACGGTTATAAATGTTTAAAGTCAATTTAGATGTTTAAATACACATTACTGAAAATTTAGGAAGCATTTCCTAAACATTAAAAAGCATACTTCTTCTTCTATAAAGTCAATTGAGTTGTTTTTGTGACGTACTTCTTCTTTTGTCAAAATTTTGAGACATACTTTCACACGTAAACATTATAACAGGTTATCTATATATTGAAAAATAAATAAATTAGGATGATAACGAAGCTCGCGAACTTTTGTTAAATGGGTCACTAATATTCTCGATAATTATTTGGCCTCGTGTGTCGCAGATAGTGATGGTGGCAGACCTCTTGGTAATGGAGTTATTGGGGCAATGGTCGTTATAACTTTTTTAATTACCGCAGTGATTGCTCTAAGATTCGCTGTTTGCAAGAGAAGAAAACCATATCAAGCATTTCCTGCCATTAATGGTTAAATTCCTTTTCATATAGCATTTTTTTTCTTGCAAAGAGATCTAAGAAGCCTATACAATTCCGCTTAAAAAATTTCATAGGACTTTTATGAACATTTTTTGTTGTGCAGAGGCAAATGATGACTCATATCCAGGCTCACTTCAATTTGAGTTTAGAGCAATTGAAGTTGCAACAAATAATTTTCACGAGAGTAACAAATTGGGACAAGGAGGATTCGGTGAAGTTTACAAGGCATGTGTAATCCTAAACTCAACCAAATTCTTTGTTAATATAACTTGTGCTTGAACATATTCTAGCTGTGACATGATATATTTAATACATACAATTTTCAGGGTAAGTTTCCCAATGGAACAGAAGTTGCTGTGAAGAGGCTATCCAAATGTTCCGGTCAAGGTGAGCAAGAGTTCAAGAATGAGGTGCTTCTTGTAGCAAAGCTTCAACATAAAAATCTTGTTAGGCTTCTCGGATTTTGTGTTCAAGGAGAAGAAAAGATACTTGTCTACGAGTTTGTGCCCAAAAAAAGTCTAGATTATTTCCTTTTCGGTAAGAAAAAATGATATACAAGCTTATATTCTATAAATCTCATACTCTAATGTATCTATATATGAGATATGTACAGACTCATTAAAGAGGGATCAGCTAGACTGGGCTAAACGATACAACATTATCAGAGGAATCACTCGAGGGATTCTGTATCTTCATCAAGATTCACGGCTCACAATCATACACCGTGACCTCAAAGCGAGTAACATTCTCTTAGATGACAATATGAACCCGAAAATTGCAGATTTTGGAATGGCTAGGAATTTCACCGTGGATCAAACTGAAGCCAACACCAAACGAGTAGTCGGAACATTGTTAGTAAACAACACTTGGTTAACTACTATGTTTTGGATATTGAGGTTTTGATGAGCTATATATTTTCGTTGCTGATTAACGGAATGTTATGTGAATTATTTTGCAGCGGTTACATGTCACCCGAATATGCAGCAAATGGGCAATTTTCAATGAAATCTGATGTATATAGTTTTGGAGTATTGATTCTGGAGATTATTTGTGGGAAAATGAATAGTAGATTCCACAAAATAGATGGCTCAAGAGGAAACTTGGTCACGCATGTTAGTACTAATTCATTCTCATTTGTTTTTATTTCTTTTTTTTACTACTTGTAACTATGTCTAAGGCTCTTGACACCATCTTCTTGACAAATGAATAAACAGGTTTGGAGGCTTTGGAACAATGAATCATTGTTGGAACTCGTAGATCCGACCATTGGAGAAAATTATGATAAGGATGAAGTGATTAGATGCATTCACATTGGGTTGTTATGTGTTCAAGAAAATCCCACAGATCGTCCAACTATGTCTACAATCTTCCAGATGCTCACTAATACTTCAATTACACTGCCTGTGCCTCAACCACCTGGCTTTTTCTTCAAGGACAAATCTGAACCGAAACCATTAGTCGAGACAATGATGCCCGGTCCATCTACGAGTATGTCATATCCTTGTTCTATGGATGACGCACAGATCACTATAGTTACTCCTCGTTAAACTTAAGAATATTGATTACTATGTATATATGCTTTTACTACCCGAAAACTCTTAAGTAATTTTTAATAAAATCTATATATATCAGGAGAGAGTGTCCTCTCCATCTAATGTATCCACCTAGACAAAAGTTACATTAAAGTCTATTTATATTTTCACTGAATTCATGAATATATATATATTTATTCTCACTTTAATAAAATTATGATTATTAGAAATAAAAAATGTTAAGGAAACTACTAAACTTATAAAAACAATAGTAATGAAAATTTAATTGTTAGTTAGACAGAAATTAATTTACGAGTTTTTTTAACAACAATATTATAATTAAGTTGATCTTGAACCCGGTGACAACACTAGCACAGAAATATCAAGGTTATCCTACATTAGTTTACAAAAATGTGTTTCTATTGGTAATAATATTTTTCTTTTGTGTTACAATAATATTAAGGTTATCTTACATTAGTTTACTGACATATCATGGTTTTTAGGTGTTTTCGGACCATGATATCTTGGTGTTTTCGAGTCTTTTTGGTGTTTTTGGAGACTTTTACAGGACTTTGGACGAGTTGGATACTTGGGAGCTTTATGGAGCATTCTGATAGTCAAATGGAGCTTGAAGAAGATGGAATTCGGATTTGAGGACTTGCATCGATCGACACAAGGCCCGTGTCGATCGACACAGAAGCCAGCACCGATCGACACAGGAAGATTTCCAGAAGATTCACGACAAAAAGGCAGTTTTCCATATT
>OVAF01002844.1:0-14299 GCA_900406245.1 Odontarrhena argentea | reverse complement strand
CATAGGTAGCCAAATCAATTCATTTAAAGTCTTATTTTCAAATGGGCCGGGCCAGGGTTGTTACAATCTCCCCCACTTAAACGGAATTCGTCCCCGAATTCTACATCTCATCATCACTGACCCCCCGGCTAACATCCAGAGCAGCCCCTAACCCTCAAGCCCTAGGACAGCCTCCCGGGACGGAACCGGTTTGACTAACCTGGCTCTGATACCAAACTGTAATGCCCCAACCGCCCCTACTNCGGTGAGTAACCTGTCCCTACACGCCCCAACTGCCCCTACCGGTGAGCAACATGTCCCTACACCGGGCCCCTAGGCCCCACCACTGTCCGACGGTCGGTGCGTTACTTTCATGCCTAGCCCGACCATTGATTTATTGTCCCTGCAATCACCACGTGACCTTTCTCGTGCTTTGTCCTCACTCACATATGTTTTGTCCTCACTCACACGGCACCGCGGATCGAACCCTTGAGTTCTTTCAGCATTTAACCGGAAAAGGTAAGTGCACTTTTTGTGACATAGATAGCCAAATCAATTCATGTAAAGTCTTATTTTCAAATGGGCCGGGTCAGAGCTGTTACAACCATTCTCCAGAATCCGTTTTTCTCAATTTCTTCACCCAGAGAAACCCAAAAAGTCACGGATTTGATGTCTTATTCTTTCCCAATAAGTCCAAGAAGAAACGTAAGCATTCATTCCCAAGGAAACAATAATATGATCAGTTCTATCAACACGATTCTTGATGATAGCAAAGTCATAGAAATGCTAATTGTATCACAATTTCAAAGTGATAATATTTTCATTTTGTTTAAAAAATAAATTACAGAAATAACTACGTAAGGCTGAAAACTAAGAATAGTTTAATTACTTTATTAATTGTTTAAACCGCACTACTATACTACTCAATTGAATTAAATATATTTTATATATATAAATCAAAAAAATAAATTTAGGTATAAACAAGTAAGATTTAACGAAAACTTTAGCAAGAACTTTTGAGTCCTGAACATAGTTAAAAGGACACAAATGAATGTGACAAACTTTAGCAAGATGGGCACATTGTTACCAAAATCGACTTCTATATAAGATTTTTTAATCTCATTAGTTTCTTTTATAATTTTCTCAAGTATTATTTTTGGTTTCTAAACAGCCTAAACTTAATTTTTCATCCTTTGTTTTTAATTCAGTTTCATATTTGTAACCGTTTAATAATATATTAAAAATAAAGATAGAGATCTTTAGAGTTTAGATATAATACTTAACTGGTATTATTGAATTGATTAAACTTTTTAATTAATGATCAATATCCTTATTTTTTTGTATATTTAATTTTGAAACATTAAAATATGACTAAAATAATTACGTCTGTATTAGATATTTTTTCGGAAATGAATTTTGTTTGTCTACTTAAATAAACTATTTCATGCATTTCCATGTGCTATTCAACCATGCGATTAAAAACATTCGTCAAAATTACATATTTATGCCTACTATATGAATCATATAAAATTTATTTAAGCCAAATAAATAAATCCCTACGCTATTATAATCCCTACGCTACATTTTTATGGATATTGAAGTCAACATGTTTATTTTCTTCAGGTGAATATTGAATAAGTGAGACATTTGTAACTAATTTATTGTTAAGATCTTTTAGACAGAAAATCTGGATCAGAATATCGGTGTTCTCTCATGATCAATTATAGGTTGCACTTTCCAGGGTTAAATCGAGGACCGGTCTCAAAGTTCTCATAAACCAATGAAGACGGAAATAGGTGACGAAAACAATGAATGTGGTTTACCTTGAAGTTTTTGATAATCCTCGGTTGTTCATGTACTATGGATTCTTAATCACGTCTTGAACATGTATACACGAATTTTGTTTTATCATTCACCACGTTTACTCGACTTTATTGTGTCATGTTTATATTATTTGCACTACTATTAAAACAACACAAACTTTGACTTACATATTAAAACCTTAGTAAAAAAACAATCATCTCCGCACTGGGTGTAGGGGAATCATCTAAATCAAACCTTAGTATACATGATTTTTTTTTATCATCCACCAAATTACTCTATTTTATTGTGTTATATTTGTATATTTTACGGTACTTCTATAATGACGAAAACTTTGATTTACATAATAAAACACAAAAAAAAAAAAATCATCCCCGCACAAGGTACGCTTAAAAATAATAGTGGGATGAGCGACCGAGCTATACTTTGTCATACAAATAAGGTGGTTGACAAAGTGAACAGACGCATGCTTGATCAGCTACAAGGTATTGGTTCTTCCACATTTACTATACTTTATTTTGTTATGTATGGTTATTGTCTCTTCTCTTATAACCACACAAACGTTTTTCTTCATTTGAAATCACAATATCTTAGAAAAAAAAAATTATCCCCGCACCGGGTGCGGGGGAAACTCTAGTTTAATATTTATATGTAATTAAATCATATGAAAATAAAATAAATATAATATAATAATATATTATACATAATTATGTATTTAATTATTATGTTTATAAAACTTTAAATTTAATTAAAAATTAAATTTTTTTTTATATCTGATTATGTATATATAAAAACATTTAAGTGATATTTATTAGTTTCAATAAATAATCTCAAGTTTTTTTTAGACATTTAAATATATTAATTTATGATTAGTGTAATATAATGATTTTATTTATAATTTATTATTACAAATTATAAATAAAGACATATATTTAATATAGATTCATCCCTACTATTTATTATTAATGTATATATTATTTTATTTTATAAATTATATTTAATAAAACATACTCAATTAAAACATACTTATAAACAATAGTTAAATAACAAAAATTTTGTCTTACACATAGTATATTTTATTATTTTTTACATTTATGTATTTTAAGTTTTACAAAAATAAATAATTTACTTTTAATTGAAAATATGTTAATGGTTTTTTTTGTCAACCTTTAATATTATTATGAAAGTTTACAGAGATTACAATGAGCTCTGAGCCCATTAAAGCCCAATTAAACACAAAGCTGATAAGTAAATTAAAGAAGACACGTGTGTTTTAAAATGAGCTACGTGGTCAAAAAGAAGATTCCAGAAGCTAAGTGGACATAGCTATGCTCCGCCGCTGCTAGTCTCTTCGCCGCCACTTGTTTTTCATCACCGCCATGGGCTAAATCTCTGCTAACGCCTTTTGCCTATCGCCGGTGATTGATTGTCAGACCTCCGTGAATCTATCGGGTTCAGAAAACATAGATGAACGTGGTCAAAAAGAAGATTCCAGAAGCTAAGTGGACATAGCTATGCTCCGCCGCTGCTAGTCTCTTCTCCGCCACTTGTTTTTCATCACCGCCATGGGCTAAATCTCTGCTAACGCCTTTTGCCTATCGCCGGTGATTGATTGTCAGACCTCCGTGAATCTATCGGGTTCTGAAAACATAGATGACTGAAATAGAAGACTCTTCGGGTCACCATCAAACGAGACGAGAGTATCCAAATCTTAGTAATCTAAGAGAATCGATCTGGAACAACTCAAAAACTTCAAGCAAAGAGATACTTTACCCTAGGGAAATCCATTAGGATGGGTTAAGATTTATCCTCTTATGGATGAAGAATCAAGCAATTCGATAGATCTAAGAGATCTAAACACTCAAGCGGAATAGCATGAGTGGAAGAAGCAAAAGGTTAACAAGATAAAACTAAACCGAACAAAGCCGGAAGAAAAGTCTGAAACTTAGTCGGAAACAGAGATCCGATCTGTAGGAAAACAAGATCTGACCTAACCACTTAGGACTAACAGTTTTCCTATCCNAAGATATGAGAGAGAGAAGAGAGAGAACCCCTAGATTAGGTGTGGTTTTGTTTGGGTCATCTCTGCTTACTTCATATTGTATCAAAATTTAACCATAATTTGTAAACTGTATGCAATCAGAAAAAAAACATTTAAAAATTTGTCTCTCTTTTTTATTTGACGTCTCATAGAAGAGAAAAGAGTAGTTAATAGTTGTTTGCACATTGATGACATAAAGATAAACATGTGCAAAGTAGTGGTTCACTTCTCAGTAACCACAGATCACAATCATGAAAGAATATGGTCTTAACTTGTATTAGACAATTGAAAACATAAAGCTGTTTATAGATATGCCCTATCGATTATGATAATCTACGAACTGAACTGAGATCTATACATTATTTGCCTCTGAGTCATACAAGTAAAGAAAGGCTCTCAGAAGGTATGACTTATAAAATTAACAGCAACAAAAAATGCTTCATGGCCATTTTCTTCATCGCCCATGATAAATTGTACAGGTCCCCCTATCTTTTATCTGCAAGTTTTTAAAAAGTAATGTTTCAAATTTTCTTACCTAAAAATGAGAGGGCTGGATCCATTGTCACTGAACAAGTTACAATTAAGTTGTGAAAAGAGTAAAATCTGTAGTGCTTGCCATGGACTTTTCGGAGTAAAATGATTGTCTTTGCTCATTTAGTTTGCTTATTTCAGTGAAGCAAAACCGCAAAAGTCCTATTTGTAAAAGAGGAGAACTGAGACAAGAAGATTTAGTTATAAAGGTATCTTTAACTTACCTTTCTTCTGGAACCACGGTTTTCGAACTAGCTTTCGAATGTTGAGCTCATGACGCTCCAGTAGTTCATCCACTCCAAAAGATTGAGACAACAAAGGGCCAGAGAATTCGATCTTGTCCCCATCACCCTGTCAAGGATTAAGTTACCAGCATCATTGGGCATGCTTGTCAATAAACCCAAAAAGGAGGAGACAAACCAGATCATGCCCACTTTTTCTCTTTCCTCTAAAGTTAAGGTAAAAGCGTGGAGAGAGACACATAGAGAAAGGAACTAAAAAACTTCAGCAGCTTAGCTTTCTACTTTGTCTTTCAAAAGCACTAAATTGTCATGAAAAAATGCAAAGCAACGAAATTCGATACAGAATTTGTATTTCAGAGAAACTAGAAAAGTGCATTTTATCGCTTCTATTATCTATGGACTTACCAAGTTATTACCCCGCTTGGTTGCCATTTCATCTCTCTGATAGAGTCCCATTGACAGTTCCTGAGAGTGATACTCATCAGATGCACCAAAAGAATCTGGACGTTCAAGTTGTCTCCACTGCTTCAGCATAGAACGCTTCACCATCTCATATGACTCCTGGCCTCGAGAATCTGCCTTGTCCTCGCGTTTGTCCTTGTTTTCATTCTCATTTATCTGAGAACAAACATCACTTCTCCCATTGAAAGCGGGAGAATGTTCGGAAAGGTAGGGAATGTGACCTCTTGAGAGAGATCTATTATGTACTCTAACACATGCGTCATCCTTTTCTCGTTTTGCCCAAGCAAAACTGTTTGACTTAGAAACTTGTAACGGCCCTGAAAAAGGCACATCTCCTTGTGATGCATTCTTCACATGGGAAGCTTCGTCTTTCTTGTGATGTAATGGGTTTTGCAGTTTCCCGCACAACCTGGCCTCACTTTCAATCGAATTATGAGCTAAATGACCAATTCGTTTCTGAAATGTTTCAGTTTGATGCCGCACATCCTGCAAACAGAACAAGAGGTCCATTTCAGTGTCTTACATGAGGACACTCTCAAGGTGCAGGAAGCAGGTAGACAAAAAAGGAAGAATCAAGTACCTCAACTGGTGCCAATTTGTTGAATGAAAGAACCTTCCTTGATGGCTTCCTTGCATCGATACCACGTCTCCCAGTCCCGCTAATCTTTTTCCTGAAAATTGGGATACAAAGTATGAGAAAGTTACAAATGCTTCCAAGACCTGACAATTAAAGCCAACCAAAATGGTTGACTAGGTGATTTTCCAGAGCTGTGGAACAGTAGATTGTGTGTTTTGCGCTTGACTGTTTTTCTGATTATAGAGATAATATACGCAAACACTTGAAGTTTTCATTATCAGTTTTTGAAAAAAAATTCTAACCTTGTTGCTTCTTCCCGCTGCTTTGTATCTATCTCCTTGCTAGGCGGATATACTGGCAAGCTTGAGGGATCACAAGCAAAAGGCTCTGTAGCAAAATACTGAAAAGAAAAAAAAGGCAATGTCTTCATTTTTAAGAGATGAGCAATATACAGAAATCAAATTTCCTGGTCTTCAAATTTGAAATGTTAATCCAAGGATAAAAAGGTTACCTGAGAAACAAGGGCACTAGAGGCAGTACCGCGTTTTTGGGGATCTATAGAAAGAAGAGTTTCTATCAGATTGATTTCAATCTCAGACAAATCTTTCAAAGTTTCCCGGAGGCAACTTTCATAATTTTGTTGTGGCTTAAAAAGCATTGCATGGGGAAGTTTGGACTTTTTCCAGTAATCTGCAGGTGGAGATCCACACAGTTTGAATATCTTGTGCAGCTGTTCAACCTGTTCCATACAATTCAAGTAATAGCTTTGAGATCATTTTAGTGAAAGGTCCACTATCATAAGTAACAGAGTTTTAAGAGACATAGTTATGCGGTTTACCTCAGTTCTTCCCCGGAGAAGAGGTTTTCCAAGAAGCAGTTCAGCGAAAACACAACCAACACTCCACATATCAACATATGCTCCATAGTCTGTTGCCCCCAGCAAAAGTTCAGGTGGACGATACCACAGAGTCACAACTCGACTAGTAAGAGGTTTCTTCTTGTGCCCAGAAGAATGACTAAAGTTTGCTAACCCAAAATCAGCCACCTTTAGTATTCCTTCATTACTCAACAAAAGATTTGAACCCTTTATATCCCGATGCATCACACCTCGTGAATGACAATGATCGAGCCCAGACAACAGTTGCTTCATGTAACACTTAATCTGCAATAGCAAAAACCAATGACCATACAAACCAAATACAAAAAGAAACTCCCCAACATTATAGATGATGAACAAACCTGTGGCGTAGTGAATTTGATGTCAGGGGAAGAAAGAAGACCAGTAAGATCATGCTCCATATACTCAAACACGAGTTGTATATTGCAAGAAAGCTTGGAAGTAATCAAACCCTCCAGTTTGATAATGTTGGGGTGATTAAGCCTTCTTAGTATCAAAATCTCCCTTGCCATAAACTTAACACTCTCCGGCTCAAAATTGTCAAACCTCACCTTCTTTAACGCCACAATCCTCCCGGTTTCGGTCTCCACCGCACGAAACACACTACTATAAGTACCTTGTCCAATCTACACAAAAAAAAACCTCCATTAATTCGCAACTCCATCCACCAAAACATTTATACCTTGTAATAAGTGGAATGACTCGTATGAAATAACGAAAAATATAAACTTTGAGTACCTTTTCGAGTTTTTCGAAAGAATCCGAGCGAAGTGGGACCCAACCATGGATAGCTTCAGCAGCAACGTTACTCAACCACGCAGGCCAACCAGCAGCAACATGTTCAGCTTCAATGTATTTACTAATATTACCTAACCTGAAACTCAACGACTCGCTAACACGTCCCGACTCACTCAACTCGTACCCCAACTCACCGTTACTCCTCTGACTTTTCCGGCTCCTACTCCTCCACGACACCAGCTTCTTCAACGTCGCTCGCGGCAGATCCTCCACAACCACCCGACCCGATCCGGAGCACTCATTCTCAGTGTCCCGGATAACGCCAGAGTGATCAATCGCAATCGCAGGCGTTACAGAGACCGTCTGCTTCGAGCTAACGCAACCCATTTACAGAATTTCGCCGGAAAATCTCTCTCACTCCGGCGCCGACACGGTTTCGTCGCCGTAATTCGATTTTTCAAAGATTCGAGTGAATCTTCCTCAAAGTAGTGAGGCTTCGTTATTTTTTAACAACGAGAGATAGAGAATGTTTTGTTTTAAAGACTCTTCATTTTTATTTTTGATCTTGGCGTTGGTACATTTTAAAAAATAATAATGATAATAATTACAATAAGATTTTGAAAATTAAATGAAAATTTCAAAAAAAGGAAACAATGCATTTATTATCCTGGTCCAAAGTATCGAATCTACACCTTCCAGATTTTGAAACCTCATTTTAGCATATAGTTAATGACAGCTTTTTTGTTGAATAAATAGTAGACTATACAAATGTGGAACAACCAAAATTCAATAAAAAGGAAAGTATATTGGCTCTATATGTATTTGATTTTTTTTTGGTCTCTAGTCACTGCTTGAAATGATTTATCCATAAGCACTAAATGAGCATTATAAGCTAATGAGATTTTTAAAGCTAAAACCATGATTATATTTCCATAAGATAAGTCAAAAAACACTAATTCATTACAGACACGTATAATAATTGCAGAGAGAAAACTCTCTTGTGTGCTTTGCCAGCTCTTAGCCTATGATGACTGCTACTATTACAATGGGATTTTTTTTTTATCTGGTAACAGAAAAAAAAAAGATTTCTTTTTCCAGCATTTAAGAAAAAAATCTGTATATTTCAAGTGATTTAGGGTAGCTAAGAGCTTATACAAGAGCGTAATTTGCTTACTAAAGTAACCATTGCCAATTAGTGAGAAAAAAATAATTAATTAAATCATTAACTATTGTATTCTAAAATTACAAAAAAGATAAGATAAGTAATTACAGATTTTTACGATCCCTTTCTTGAAATATTGATGTATTAGAGTTTACACGGATATTAAGAAATAATTTTTTTTTCTTTTGGTTACGGGATATTAAGAAATGATTAGGTTAATTTTTAGTCATAAAAATTAGTGAGTTAGGTCACTACCTTTTTATCTAGTAATTATTAATTTCAATAAGATTTTAATTTTATCAATCTGTTTATATATTTTTCTCTCTGGAAAAACAAGTCATTAACTACCATGCGCATATTTACGTCACATGACAACCATATGCATAAAAGGGCATATATTACAGAAGAGAAAAAAAAAACAGTAAATATAGATTTTTAGTTGGTTTGTTGGTGAGAAATCTATCATCACATAATGTTTCTCATGAGCAATGACGTTATTTTTAATAAATAAAGAGATATAATTGGAAGAAAAATCAAGAGAAAATACTTGAAGTTATGATAAGTCCACACACAAGAGGACGTTGTCTCCTACTATTCAACTAAACCATTTTAAGTTACAGGACTAAACATTTTAAAGAACGAAACAAAGTAAGCGCACAACGACTTCCGAAACCATGACCATAGCTTTGCCTTGAGAAAAAGTTGAGATCAAGCCTTCTTCTTTTTGGATTTGAGCATGACCATGCCGATGAATACAGAAAGAAGAGAGAGGAGAGTTACACCCGCAAAGACAGGTACGAGAATGGCATAGTCCTGGGGCAAGAAGTACTTGTGGATGAAGTGATCACTATCTACAAATGGCTGTGTAAAAAAATAAAATCATAACGAGTGAGTTTATTTCCTAGTAATATCCAAAACATTAGATGATAATGGTACGTTAAACTGACAATGTCTTCTTAAGGAAACTTTGAGGAAACTGAATCATGTTGTTGTAACTTACCAGGATGATGACCCAGAAAGTGTAGTAGGTGAATATGGATAAGCTGATTGAAGTTAATAGAAGCCCGACAGCTCGATCTGCTAATTCCATTTGTCACGCTCAAAACCTGCAGCGCTGCAAACCAACCATGAGATCTAATTAGATAGAGTCAATAAGCATAAGCATTGGAAGACATTATCAAAAGTGAGGAAAACTATATGACGAGTGCCACTGAAACCATTTCACCTAGAATCTGCCAACACAAACAACTCATACCACGTATTAGATTCTGAATGCAAATCATGCTACGCAAAGGGCCACTCAAAACTAAAGTTGGTGAATTACAAGACTAACAACAACATTACAAATGAAAGCTTTCTACAAAAGAGGCAACATTGCTCATGTAGCACGAGCCACTATAGATAAGGTCTTAGAAGCAGCCGATTAGAATAATCACCGGACCTTAAAATTTGCCTCAAATCAGACATACAGAGCTCAACACACTAGTCTGAAAATGAATCAGAGAGGATCTAGGAAGATCTCAACAACAAGCACGACTGTTACAGTGGAGAGAACGTAATCATCTCCATGCTCCAAAATCAATTGCTTGAAGTGATATATGGCCTATATAGAGATCTTTCAGGTGCTGCTTACACAGCCCTATTCTCCTTCCATTTAATTTAGGATGAATACAAACAGAAAATCCAGTTTTCCAACCAGGAAACTTCTGTCTCTCCATTGCATGTAGAGTATAAACTGCAGGTGCAGCCATCGAGCAACCAGTTACAAAGCAATTGCAAGGCCTTGATTCGCTCACTGTTCGAGCTAAAGACATTAAACACAAACCACTACTGGAAATTCCGTATGTTAGATGTTCATCTCTGTCAAAGGCCGGAGAATCGAGAATCTCGTGTTGTATTTCCCGTTCTATATCTTCAGCTGAAGGAATCGTGCTTAGTTCTATATCAAGGCGTTTCTCTATTTCATTTTCACATATTCGATATTTTGATGCCAAAGTACGGATGCATGATTTTCTGACCTGATCATCGATAAGAGACTTTATCTCATCGAAATTACTACAGCCTCCATACCATATCACCCATCGCCGCACAAGTCCAGAGAACCAATCAATTATTTGGGAAGTATCTTGCAAAATAAGCTTAGAATTCATACGAGCATAACCCTCAGCTGTTACTAATCCATAACGTAAAAGACGTTTTCTTATAGCATTGGTTGGAGCAACAACATCGCCAAAGAAAATAGGTCGATCATGAGAGAGAGGACATGGCAAAAGCGCTTCTACTTGAGCTGTCTCTGAAGCAACATATGCCGCAGCAGAATTTTGGAATTTGTAAAACGCATCTCTTAGTTCTTGAGGAATCGAAGGTTCAGCAACATGCTTGGACAAGATAAACTCTTCGCTTCTGTCTGCAAAAGTTCTTAAGACATCCTCCATCCATACTCTAAGCAAGACCTTATACCAATGATCGGTTTCCATGCCTGCCTTTCTGTGGCTAGATATTTGGCTTAAGGTAGAGTTACTATCCGCCAAGCCTTTTATTTCTGACTCCTTAACCTTCTTCAGTCCATGTCCCAAGCATTTCTTTCCAATTCTAACTGTACCCATGGTCCACGCCTCTTCTTTCTGCGATGCAAAAAGCCTAACCTTCTCCTTTAACTTGTGAACAGCTCTGACAGCGGGACTCTCCCTAATATTTTTCCTAACCAAGGTACCTAAAACACGAAGCCCACTGGATGCTTCACATGGTGACGCGTCTGTTTCATCTGTTATGTCCAAATGTAGAGAGTTCCTTAAGAAACTTATAGCTTCAGATCTGATATCAACCGCAGCTTTCTTGGGAGCAGACACAGAGAAAAATATCTCATCCATAAATCTACAGCAATAAACTCTAAGAGCATTGCCCTGCTCCGGAGTACTTTTCAAATCTTGTTCTCCAGCCTGCCTCCTGAACCAGGAACGAAGTTTTGAACCTGGACTATCTTCGCCAGTCTGTGAATGAAGGTCAAGCGCTTCGTGCCTCATTGAGATTCTATAAAATTCATGATCAAACCTATCGAGATATATGTTCATCAACACACGGGACAACACCCCTTCTTGTGGAAGACCATGGCCCTTAGGGAATCCTCCAAACTCGAGATTGAGCACCCGGGCTTCATACATAGAACGGAGCAAGATGCTTAAACTACTGTCTTCTACTCTTTCCTCCATTATACAGAGCAAGCTCTCAAAAATAGATTCATCTAATTTCTTATTCAGGCTCAAAGTGAAACACCAATCAGAATGAGACATACTACTGCTGATATACTTCAACGCAGATGCATGTCCCCTTCCGCTTCGACAACTATGTGAAATCTTAGAAAAGTGGGGACTGAAAACAACCTCCAAGACTATTCTAATAGCTTCTTGGACAACTTTAAGAGCTACACTAGGCAAGACAAGAACCTCCTCTGTTTTATCTCTAGCGCCAAGTGAGAGAGTATTGGAAGTGACATCAAACACCCCACTAGAGAGCTCTTCCGCGATAGATTCAAACGCAACACCACCATTGCTTTTTGTAATATCAACATTGGAGTTAACCCTAATACAATCATAAGCGTCCCGAAGAGTCTCGGGCCTTGCAATCACCTTCTTCAACAGGTCATTAAACTTCCCATTGACGTATTGCTCCTTGACCCTTTTCTTTAAACGAAGTTCAAGAGATCTCTTTAGCTCCATACGACTTCTGGGTTTCGCATCAGCAACAGGAGAACATTCCTCTACAAGAGAAGCTAATTCCCCAGCTAGTGAAAACATTCCATTTTCCTTACGACCCATTTCTGCATTGTCTGTTGCAAAATTACCCCATTTTGGAAGTGTGGAAACTGCGCGACTCCGCGACCTCCGTGAGATTAGGGTTTCGACATCAACTCTACGCAACATATCCGTAACCAGGGTTCGTTTCCTAAACATAGGGTAAAGTTCTCCGATTCCTATCTAAACTTAAGTGATCAAACAATTAGGTTTAACGATCGCTTTGTTCAATTCGAACACAGAAATGGAAGAAAAAACTTACGTCTAGAAACGAGAAGAGGGATGCGAAAGCACGATTGGTCTGAGAGTGAAATCGAAGAAACTTGCTTCAGGGAGAAAGATACAGAACGCGGCACGCAGTGAGATGGAGAAGGAGGAGGAAGGGAGGACTAATTATTAAATTAGTATTTATTTTGTGAAATTACATTAGAACTGCTTTATATGCAGAATGCTTCTTTTTTGGACATGTAATTTTTTGGTGGTTTAATGTTAGACATTATTTGTAATCTATTGATACTGTGACTACTGTCATTGTGTTATTGTTTGGATTTGATCATTTGAACAAGATAAGTAAGTGAGTGTTTTTCTGTTAATTCATCTTTTGAGATTATTAAGTTTTGAAACTATAATTATCACTTTCAGTGAAAAAGTATTAGATATAGTATTTGAGATTACAAGTTCTATTTATTGTATACACTAAAATATTTTATCTATAATTCATCTTTGTGGTTATATATAACTAAAATTAATTATTTGCGCAAGTCCCGCATAGGCTCGTGCATATACAGCTAGGCGCTTTGCGCTCGTCCACAAGTTAGACAATGCCTACCGTGTTTTAGAATAATGGGTTAGATCATATTCTTTCGACTCGATTTGTTTATAAGCTACTCCAGTGCCTTAGGGTTTGCTATCCTTGTCAAGTGACATGCAAAGTGATCAGAAACATGAGATGAACTCATTCATGTGCGCATGTAACACGATGTGTCATGCATTTTGTGGTTGTCATAATTTTTTTTTTTTTTTGATAAACTCTATTGGCTGATCCGATTAGTCCCTGTCAAAACGATCCGAGGTGCTATCATGTGGACTTCTCTCAGGTTCAACGGTTCAACGGACACCATGATCTTAGAGCGGACTCGAGTCAACGGGCCATGAGATCCATGAGATCCAAATGGGCCACCACACTGTTTATCCCAAGTTTGGAATGTCAACGGCCAACCGACTAATGCCCGAGGTTAGCCGGATTGCCTGTTACCGGACTACCATATAATTTGTTCGGGCCAAAGACCTAAACCAAGACTTCCCACATAAACGTGATTTTTGTTTCTATGGAGATTCGAACTCAGGGTGGAGGGGTGTAACCCATTCTCCAAGACAAACTGTCATTGGAACACAAATATGTGGACTTCTCCGAATTGTTTGGTGGTGTATGGACTCTCTATTTTTCACTAGATAATGAACGAATTCAGAATACGCAAAAAATGTGTCTATAACAATCATTTTAATATGCATATGGGCTTGGTTGTGGTTAATATTTCTCGTTGGGTTATTTGTCGACCACCAGCCAACTACCCAAATCCATCCCATATCGTGAACCAAAATGGGGTCGAAGTCTGACATTGCCAAACATTGCCAGTTGAGTTTACAACTCAAATTCATTCCTTGTGAATCGAGGTAGAAGTCTAATTCTAGTGGCATTGCCAATTGGGTAGAATTAAGCATTGTAGATTAAAGGTCAAAACTAGCTCTTCTTTCTTACTTGTTACTTAGTAAGACCTAAGTCACTAAAAAATTCGTCCAATGTCTAATCACACTTGAAATTATCTCAAACACTTTCTACTGGCAGTGCCGTATCTAGACTCGGAAGAGCTTGAGGCAAACTTGAAAATGGGGTCTTTGTTAATAAAAAATTTTTTTGCCAACAAACTTAAAAACTATATATAATATTATTTAAAACAATACAGAGTATTTAAAACCAATAAAGTAATTAAAAAACACTAGGGTAAAAAACTAGAATGACACACAATTTAGTGATTTTTACTAGTTTGACACACCCA
>OVAF01002842.1:0-14307 GCA_900406245.1 Odontarrhena argentea | reverse complement strand
CGAGTCCTCGTAGTTTCGGAGAGTTGTCTTCAGGTGTCAAGGAATGATGAGAGACCGATCGGTGTAAAGGACTTGGGATAGACTCATCGGCATCAAGTAATTATCGTGATCCATCGGCTTCACGGTTCGTGAATGTGACCCATCGGCCTGAAGGCTCACTAAGAGCCATCGGCCTCATGGTCTTGCGAACACTCGTCGGTCTTAAGTTGGCAAATGGCTATCGGCTCCAAGCTTTAGGCAAGGAGCCGTCGGCCTTTAGGCTTTGGAGGAGCCATCGGCTCCAACCAATGTCCGTGAGCCCTCGGCCTAAGGCAATGACCGTAGCCATCGGTTCAATGCTAGGTGAAAGCTATCGGCCTTGAACTCCCTTGCTAGTCATCGGCCTGAGACTCGAAGAGAGCTATCGGCGTGAAGAGGTGCTCGGCATAAAGTTGAGGCCGTCGGCCTTAGTATTGTAATGAAGTAGCCGTCGGCCTCACAAGGTTGTGGACGAAGCCGTCGGCCCTATGGTGGAGTGGGAGATGATTGTGGGCCATCGGCTCCGGGAGATGTCCGTGAGTCATCAGCTTGAAGGAGTGGTCTTGAGCTGTCGGCCCCAAGACACAGCTAGAGGCCGTCGGCCTCAAGCTATGGCCAGGAAGCCGTCGGCATGAGGCAATGAGGTGCCTTTGGCACCAAGTCCTGAGGACCCTTCGGTGATCGCTAGATGTCTTCCAGTTTCCAGACTTAGTAAATTTTCAGGGAGATAGGTGTCAAACTTCAGTCTTGTGAAGGGAAGTAGGCTTCAGTCGTATACTTAGTCGTTTTCCGTAAGCTGAGTCATCGTTGACTTTGTCCGTTGACCATTGACCGTTGACTTTCAACGGTGGGGGATTTTATACCCCAACACAGACAAAGGTACTCTGGCCATTACCAACAGATTTAATTATACCTTTTTGTAGTAAATCACGCCCAAAGACAATGCTACGCCATGCATACGATGGCCTAGATCCTAAGCTTGCATCCAATACGGTTCCATTTGAGAAATAACGGCTCTTAAAGATTCTTGCAAACAAAGAGTCAGGCTGATCGAGGAGTCGCCATGCTTGCTTGCATAAGAGTGATTGATTGAATTTGGCAATATCATGAAAACCAAGAGCACCATTCTCTTTTGACAAGCAAAGTTTCTTCCAAGCTACCCACGGAATTTTTCTACGGTTATTTCCATTACTCCACCAATACTCCGTCATTGCGCTAGTCAATTTTTGACAAAGATCTTGAGATAATCTGAAGCACGACATAGCATAAACGGGTAGCGCCAAAGCGATGGATTTAAGAAGAATTTCTTTACCACCTTGGGAGAGTGCTTTAGCGAACCAACCATACAATCGAGATTTGAGTTTCTCATTGATAAAGGCTAAAAGGCGTCTCTTAGATCCTCTAAAACATTCTGGTAGACCAAGGTATGTACCTTCTCCTCCTTCTTGATAGATGCCAAGCTCATCTTTAAGATTTTCTTTCACGTTATTGCGCACCTTAGAGCCAAAGATGATTGAGGATTTTGTAAGGTTTATAAGTTGACCTGATGCTTCTCCGTAGCTTGTCAAACAGTGCGCAATCTCACGACATGCAGCTGGATTAGCTTTACAAATCAATAAGCTATCGTCAGCGAATAGGAGATGATGCACGGATGGCCCATTTGCGGAAAATTTAATTCCATGTAAATTTCCTGGGGTCTCTGAGTGGTTTAAAACATGAACTAGTGCCTCCGCACAAAGGATAAAGAGGAACGGAGATAAAGGATCGCCTTGACGGAGATAAAGGATAAAAATGCCTTACATTTACATATTACGAAGATGGATGTATCTATATAAAAATTCAAATTGAATGATTTCCTAAGAGTTCATCAGCGGCCTTCAACAATTCATGGATTAAGCGGAAAATATGTGTAAGATTTAACAGTATGGAGTCATGGCGTGCCCATGTCGGAAGTGCAAAAATAGAAGTTAATAGTTGATGAATAGAGTCAGTACACACTTATTTAATAGAGGTTTCACACCGATTACTTGTTTGATTTCATCATGGGGAGGGATATGGTAATGCATATAGTAGTAGCAATTATCAATCGGTATCCCGTGGGCATTTGAATTTTGAATAATGAACATCAATACCATCAATATGTTAATATTGAACATGATCAAGTCGGTGTAGATGAGCAAAATAGGTTTGAGGGTATGGTATGCATTTCTTGGAGTCACGTTTGTGTATGATAATATTGTCGAGGCACCTAATGCAAATGCTAAACCATTTTACGTATGTTAAATTATGTGAATGATCCCATTTACGAAGCTTGTATAGAGGGTCTATCTAACTTATCATTTGCATCTAGGATTATGACAATTAAGTATACGCATAATGCATCTGAAAGTTGTATACATGCTTGGGCCACTAATTTTAATGAGTATTTTTCATAGGATAACCAGACAGTTGATTTGTATGATAAAGTTTGTAAGCTAGTCTCCACTCTAAGGTTGTTCTCAGATGAAAATCTACATGAAAGTCGATTCTGCCAAAATCCTATATATGAGCCTCAGAGTGCTTGTAAGAGTAAAGTGCTTTTGCACATAATGTGGTACATGCCTATAATTGATAGCTTGCAAAGGTTATACCAATCCGAACGGGATGTTGAGGCAATAAGATGGCATGTAGAACAACCAACTGTGGATGGGTAATCAACCATATGTCTGATGCAAAGGCTTGGGAACCCTTTAAGGCAGTACCATAAGATTTTGGTAAAGAGAAGCGTGTTGTACATGTGGTTTTAGCTCATTTGGTATATGTGTAGGTAATATTCGTTAAAGCCGGTGACCATTACACCGTACAACCTTCCACGCGACTTGTGCATGTAGAGAGAGTTTTTGTTCTTAAGTCTTTGAGTCTCTAGTCCTAAGCATCCAAGAAGATCGCTTGATGTGTTTTTCCACCCATTGGTCCATGAGCTGGACCAATTGTGGCATTATCGTGTTTGTACATTTGATTTCTCAAAGCAACGAAATTTTACAATGTGTGTTATGCTTATGTGAAACATAAATGACTTTCCAGCGTATAGAATGTTATTTGGATGGACAACGCATTAAAGATTATCATGCCCCTATTGTCTTAATGGGAAAAATGTGCGCCGACTCGATCACGAGAAGAAATCAATTTGGTTCGACTGTCATCGAAAGTTACTCCCATCAATCATCCTTAAAGTCGCAACAAAAGGTTTTCTAGAGCAATAAAATTGCGCAAATATCCTCTCCTACGTATATATCTATACGGGAACATATGGAAACACAAATTAATTCTTACATAGCTGAGGCGACGATTATCTATTGGGGAGAGGGGGGGGCGGGTTGAATATATAGCTATATACCTAATAATTTGTTTTATATTAAAAATTCTTGAATTATTAAACCGATTTTGTTGTATTTATATATAGCAGCATGGTTCAAATTAAAAAATTTGATGCTTTGTGATATGAATAGGCAATTAAAGTTGGGGACCGCATTTTTCTTTCACATATGGGTGGACCCGGAGCGGATATACCCCGAAAAAATGGTATTTGTTATTTGTCTTGCTTTTCACGGATATTTAGTTTTATGATTTGATTTGCCTTTAAAAAACTGGATATTTGTACTTGCGGATAGTCACAATGTATATATGATGTCATTTTATAAGTGAATACTATTTTTATAGACCAACAGATAAAAAGAAAAAATTGCCCAAAATTCATTTCTCTCTTAACAAAACTAATTTCTTTCTTATACATAATTTGGACCCAAAAAAAAATATAAAGTTAATTTACCCTTGAATGAATTGCAATAATTTCATTACACCCATTTTTAAAAATCGCCATTTTGAGTTACTTTTTTCAAAATTGTCTTCTACAATATTTTCAAAACTATCCATTATTTACCCAAAATACTCCTTTTAAAAAGTTGAAATATTTGTTAGATTTAAGTTTTTAGGACTTAGAATTTTGTAAAATGGTAGGGTTTAATTGGTTTAAGCTTTCTCAATTTAGGATAAAGGGTTAAACTTCTAAAGTTAGAGTTTAAAGTTTAATAACTACTAGATTTTGATCCGCGCCAAGCTCAGGATTTCTATATACAATAAAATAAAATAAAATAAAATAATAATCTAATTTATTGTTCGTACTCTACATTTGATTTTGTAGTAGAATAGAATTTTTGTGTTTGAGATAAATGTGAAAAAATACTAATTTATTATTGTAATATATGAAAGATAATTAAAAATAGAATAGCAGTGGTGAAAATGATTTTAAAAGAATTTCAGTGTGGTTTTGGTTTGTAAAAAACACACATCTATTAATATTTTTTTGCGTATATTGTTTTGGTTCGCGGTAAAAGCAATATTATATATGATACCATAAGGGTGAGCGTGTTGGTTTCAGTTTAAATACGGGTTTAATCAGTTTTCATTTTCATAAGAACTTAAACCATCTAGAACCAATTTTCGTTTGATTATTGTTTGATTTTTGAGGTTTTTGGTTTCCTGGAAATTTAAACCATATAAAACTATATGTATTTTGGTTTGGTTCGGTTCGGTTTCGGGTTTTATTTATTATACAAAATATAATGTTTTTTTAAGAAATATAATCGGAATCATATAACTGTAAACGGAAACATATATTTATCATATAAACCTAGAACCGAGAAGATGGACGAATAAAATATAGTAGGGGTCCTAGGGATATGAAAATATAATAAGAAGAAGAAAGAGAAGTCTCTTATTTACATTTTTATTTTGTTTTAAATAATTTATCGTTAGGATTATCCTTTTATCAAAAAATAATAATTAGATGACCGAACTTGTAATATTGACACATTAATTTTTTTTTAAAATCGAACGGTTTATGGTTTTAACATGACTATCCATTTGACATGTGTTTGATGGTTTGAAATTCAGATTAATAAAACAAATACGTTTTTTAGTAAATTTCTTGTATTTTCTGTAAAAATATATATATACTACCTCCGTTCCATAAAGATAAATTTTCAAGGGATTTCACACAGATTAAGAAAATAATTAATATTACACATTTTTCGGTATTTCACATTTTCCAATAAATCTAAACCAATAGTTATGCTTAAAACTCAATTATTACGTCTTGAAATTAACAATTCTGTATTGAAAACAGAGAAAATTCATCTTTTTGGAACATAATTTTTTCGTAGAAAATTTATCTTTATGGAACAGAGGGAGTATATGATATTTTAAAGTATAATATTTTTTTTTATTGAAAAATCAGTATTAATTATTAAAATATTAATTAAAAATTTGTCTATATTAACTAAAATGATTAATCATATTGACAAAAATAGGAGATATATTTATTTATATGGTTACTAAATGTAAATCTATATTGCTGTTGAATATAAATTTAATTATTAAATTGGTTAATTTAAATTTTACAATTAGTTTAAATTTATAAGAAAAAATTTTATAAGATACATAATAATGTATTTCTATCAAAATTTTAAACACATGTAGAAATTTCCTTATATAGAATTTACTTTGAAATGTTTTGATTGGTCTACTTAATTAATCTGGGCCCTAAGTCACTCTCCTTGTGACACATTGGAATTTTAGACTCTCATGAATTCCTCAATTAATATATAAAGGATTAGGGTTTAAAGTTTTAGGATTTAAAATTTAAATTTTAGGGACTTAGAGTTTGTTAGAGATCAAAACCATTTTAATATTTAGAATTTAGTTTTGGGTTTTAAGAATTTAAACCGTTGATTTCTAAAACTCTATAAAAAAAACATATAAAAACTTGGTTCTCATTAAAATGGTAATTGAGGAAGCTTGTAATTAAAAATGATAATTTTATAATAGACCCTCTTCCTACCAACTTTATACAAGGAACATATAGAGCTGGGCAAATACCCGAAACCGAAGAATCAAACCAACCCCGATCCGTAAAAGGAGAACCGAATCCGAAGCGGAACCGACTAAATACCTGAAACGAACCGAATCCGAAAGGGTACCTGAAATAACCAAAATTAAATTATATATTCAAAATATTAACTATATATAAAGATTATATAACCCACTTATCAAAAATTATAAATTCGAAATATAAGTTAATTTGCTACCAAAATATATGTAATATCCAAAATAATCGAAATACAGAAAGATTATTAGGTATGTAAATTATCTAAATTATGATTTTCCAAGTACCCAGAACCGAACCGAATCCAGAAGAAACCGACCCGAACCCGACCTGAATACCCACGTGCCACCCTTAGGAACATACTTGAATAGCCATTATTAAACGAAGATAAATGTCGGTCATGTCCTTCTCGTGCTTATTTACAAAGAGTCTCTAGAAGCCAAGAAAATAAGTGGCTCCCTGTTCAAAATTTTTGTGTCAGAATGCAGACATATTCCCTTAAATTGTCTGTAGGGCCAACTTTTTGTAAAACCAGAGTCTCGGTTACCGGTTGTATGTAGGAGTAGGCATTCGGGTACCCTTTTAGATTCGGATCGGGTATTTCGTGATTTTAGGTTTTCAATTTCTGGTCGGGTTTAGATTCTATTATTTTGGATTCGGTTATTTCAGGTAATAACCGAAGCCGGAAATAATTATTAAAAACCCCAAAATATTGTATGAAAACATTAAATTTTTGGTTATTTTAAACCGATTATCATTTAAAAAAAATGAATTTGACCCGAAATATATACAATTACCCGAAAATATAAACAATTACCAAAAAATATTTTAAAAATACTACTCCCTCCGTTCCATAAAGATAAATTTTGGAGGGATTTCACACAGATTAATGATGCAACATAAAAAAAATCCATGCCATATCCAAGATTCATCAAGAAATGGTTCATGTCAAATCAAGCCCAAATTCAAAAGAAGATTCTAGAAGATCAAATTATGGATATATCAAGAAGATGTCTAGATACAAAGAATCAATCAAACTAAAAGTTTAATTGCAATGAAATCAAAATTCATTTGTTAATTGATTTTTGTAATTATTTAGATTGATTTTAGCATTTATGTTGATTTATTTGATTACTTGTAAATGGAGCCTATATAAGCTCACTTCTCCTTTCAATGTAAATATACACACATATTTTTGGAATTGAAAGAGATTTTTCTCTAAAGCTTCGGCTTTGTTTTGTTTATCTAAGTTAGGTGGATTCCTACTTAGTAAACGTTGAATCTATGTCTTTTGTGTGGATTCACTAAAGACTAGATTTTGATCTTATCACAAAGGCTTTCACACATTTGAGTGGCGATCTTCGATCCATCATCAAACCCCTAGACCCGAGTTCAAGTGAAAGAGCCATTAGCCAGCACTTCTACTCTTCATCATCATCACTTCCCCTAGACCAGAACTCACTAGAGAGAGCGAAGGCCAGCTAGTTTGTTCCCATCGCTTCCATTGCCTTGTGTTGTAGACTCTCCCCCGAGTCTTACACCAATTAAGAAAACAATTAATATTACACAGTTTTTCGGTATTTCACATTTTCCAATAAATTTAAACCAATAGTTATGTTTGAAACTCAATTATTACGCCTTGAAATTGACACTTCTGCATTGAAAAATAGATAAAATTCATCTTTTTGGAACATAATTTTTTCGTAGAAAATTCATCTTTATGGAACGGAGGGAGTAATATTTAGAACAATGATCTAAATATGAGCTATAAATCGTAAGAATCTATAATGTATAGTTTTCTCGGATTGGTTCGGGTTCTATTCGGGTATAACCCAATCGGTTTCGGTTATCCGATTCTACTAAATACTTAATCTGATCAGGTATTTACTACAAAAACTACCCGAACTAAACTTTTTTTTTCGGGTCGGGGTCGGGGTCAGGGTCAGGTTTAGGGTTTCGGATATTATGATCAGACCTAATTGTATGTGAAACACTTGAACAGGAATCTGATTTAAAGAGAAAACTGTATGATGATTAAACACATTTTGTCCCTTAATGAGTAAGAATCTTGAACAGTTGCCCCCAGGAATTTTTTTTTTTTTTTGTCAAGCCCCCAGGAATTTTTAATACGTACATCTGATGACAATAACAATAAAATTATTACTAATATTAATATGGCTGGTCTTTTGTGATGCAGGAATCGTTAGTTAATCTCGCAAAGAATCTGCAAAGAAGTGAATATTAAGAGCGTTTGTCCACATTTACCAGAAAGTCAGAGAAAGAATTTGATAGGCTATATATAATGCAGAGCAAAGTTGAGATTTTATCAAGAGAAATAATCAAACCGTCATCTCCAACACCAGATGATTCAAGAATTCACAATCTCTCTCTTCTTGATATGCTCAGCTCTCCAATGTACACAGGGGCACTACTCTACTACGCGGCAGATCCATTCGGGTCTTCTTCAGAGGAGACATCCTTGAAGCTCAAGAAATCTCTGTCTGAAACATTACCAATCTTTTACCCTCTTGCCGGAAGAATCATGGGAAGCCATGTTGAATGTAATGATGAAGGTGCTGTGTTTATAGAAGCTCGAGTGGACCATCTTCTCTCTGAGTTTCTCAAGTGCTCTGTTCCTGAATCACTGGAACTGCTCGTTCCTGTTGAAGCTAAGTCAAGAGAAGCCGTTACATGGCCTGTGTTGCTTATCCAGGCCAATTTCTTCAGCTGTGGAGGGTTGGCTATCACAATCTGCATTTCTCATACCATCACTGATGCAACTTCTTTAGCAATGTTCATCAGAGGATGGGCTGAGTCAGCTAGAGGTGTGGGGCTTACATTGATCCCAGGTTTCACTGCTTCGAACTTCTTTCCTTTACCTCCTCATCTTGAGCTTCCCTCGAAATCGACGGAGGTTCTAGAGATAAATTGTGTAACAAAGAGGTTTGCGTTCAATGCTTCAAAGATCAAGAAACTCAGAGAAAAAGCGTCAAGCAGCCTTGTCAAGAATCCAACCCGTGTCGAAGCCGTCACAGCTCTTTTCTGGAGATGTGTCACTAAGGCTTCTAGATCAAGTCCTTCATCACCAAGAACTTCGGTGCTGCTCATTCCGGTGAGTCTACGAGGAAAGGTAGATTCTTTGTCTGAGAACACAATGGGGAATATGCTTTCCGCCATGATTCTCAAGAACGAAGAAACTATGACACAAGGAATTCAAGATGTGGTTGATGAGTTAAGACAAGCAAAAGCAAACTTCTGCTTGCACTGCAACGAGATGTCGAAATCCACGTCAAGGATTCATAAGCTTTTGGAAGAGATTGGGAAAGCACAGGGAAGGGGAAATGATGGGGACTTGTGGATAAGTAATAGCTGGTGTAAACTCGGCATGTACGAGGCTGATTTTGGATGGGGAAAGCCAGTTTGGGTGACTGGAAGAGGCACTTCCAATTTCAAGAACTTGATGTTGTTGACTGATACCAAAGACGGAGGCGGAATTGAAGCTTGGGTCACTCTAGCAGAAGAGCACATGTGTAAATTCGAATGCGATGTAGAGCTTCTTGAATTCGCTTCCCTCAATCCCCCCGTAGTGATCTAGGCAAAGAACAAAACTCATTGCATACTTCTTTCAAGAGTTGTGCTGCTTCCTTAAATAAGACTTCCAAAGACATACTAGAGATTCGTTTCTCAAGCATTCATGTGTCATCAAACCAATAAGAAAAACGAACACAAATCTAAATATTAAGTTGCAACTTTTTGTGTCTTTCTATCATTAACAATTTCTATGGTAGACCCTGTTGATTTCAAAGCAGAGAAATCAGTTGTGCACATGAAATAAATTCAGCTGAAAATGAGACAACACATGTAAACCAAAAATCAGAGGAAACCAAGATAAAACAAGCAAAAGACAGAAAGTCCAGAGCAGTGAACAGTACAAACTCAACACATACTCAGTTGTCAAATCTAACCAGTTTCGTCCCTCTCACATGTCACATTACTTACCTAGTTACTTTAGATCAACCATTAGGCATTTGATTAACTTACATATTAAGACTAACATTTGCTCTGCTTTTCCTTTGCATTTTTGGAAGTGATGTGTTAAAGAAGTTAGTTGAGAAATTAGTTAAGTTTGTTGTAACAGAACAGTTAAGAATGTTGAGCTATATATACTTGTAAATGAGCTACAACGTAAAGTTAATGATAAATATTTTGAGATATCAACCGTTCGATCTTTGCTAATAGACTTAATAGTCATCCAGTGATTTGTAATAGGCTGAGGTTCTTCCATAGAAACTGGAACTAGTACCAGATACTCTCTTGTCCTGCTCGAACCAATGCTAGATTTTGGACCTTGAAATACGCTCATTTACCCTTGTGAGCAGAGCAGCTATTACCCTCTGCATGAGACGAAGAGAGAGACACCATGAAATCTTGATGGCATTCGAGATACTGATGCGTTCCCATCGAGTAACACCTTCTTACAACTCCTACCCCAGTTTCACATTTCACTTCTTGGCTTTGGCTTTGAGTTGCGTTTGTGCTTTTGAATCTCCCAAGACGTACAGAGAAGACTCTTTTCGAGATAGAGGCTTTGCCATCGTCATGATGCTGATGATCATCAGACGACAAGGGAGCGATACTAGTCTCCACTTCGTTTAAGCATAAGCTTGATGAATTCATATTTGAGGTCGAGAGTGATCGTCTGCACAGAGGGCAGCTCGAGTTTGAAAGAAGCCATGTATCAATACAGTGCAGATGGAAGGCGTGGCTACAAACAGGGAGCAGCCTGAGCTTGTCCATGTCAGAGAACTCGCTGAGACAGACTGCGCAATCGAATGGCTCTTTCAGACTCATGGTTACATGGCCGTAATGGAAAACAGGAAGGGCATCAATGGCAGTCTGGTCTAGACCAGAGTTGTGGAGGAGGAAGAGGTGTTGGAGCTGAGGGGAAGAGGAAGAAAGATTTAGGTTGGGGTTGAAACTGGGAATCTGATAAAAAGTTTGGGAATTTTGGAGAAATTTGAAGATTAAGTGGAGTATACCGAGGAAGACAATAATAAGAGCAACAACAGAGATAACTAAACATAACACAGAGATAGCAGAGGATGAGGATGGATCACTCTGGTTCAGAGGAGCTATAGTTAATACCTCAGATGAAGATTTAGGTGGAAAAGCTTCTGTTTTGTGGATCTCAGACAAAATCATCCTAGACATTTTGGTGCTTGAAGAGAAGAAACACTCCTGAGTTAGCTCAGTGATCAGTCTCAGTAAACTATAAATAATCAAGACAAAATAAAAATCTTATAGCACATGCTATGTCTTGTTTATTACCAAATCAAGACACGCTTTAAAAGTTTATCATGTCAAAAGTTCCTCATTGTCCCCTTATTATATGTTCTCCACTAATTTAACATGATTATTACCTAAACCATAATCATTACTGGTGATAAAAGACCATAAATGTGATCAGGATTTCACATCTAGAGGGTCAAGAACCACAATAAGAAGAATATGATTAAGACACTTACTTCACCTATGGAAAACAAAATTCTTATAGGTCCACCTAGGGAATGAGTAAACAAGGCTTGCTTTCTAATTCATCATCTTTCCATTCTCACTTTTTTGCTATAATTTATCTTGAAAATAGAGTCTATGTGAACACTTTTGTGATGATTCCGTGTCCCGTGTTTCACAAACTAGCTCTCGAGAAGTCAAATGGCATAAGTGTTAGGCAAATAAAAAGTACAAACTGTCGGCTGAAAGAAAATGAGATTTTGGTAGATATTGTATAAAGATGGCTTTCTGCGAATTTTCTCTAATCAATATAATCAATTGATCAAGATACAATGATGACTTTTTAGTTCTCAATTATTCGAAACATGTAACGTGCCCTTACAAAGTTATGAATCCTAGCAAGACCGCAAGATTTCTACACTCAGAACGAGAACACACACCTTTGCCAGGCAATCTCTCGAGTGTCATCTCCTTTTATGTAAAAAAGTTTTATCAAAGAAAGCTCACTTCTTCCAAGGATTAAGCTCACTTCTTCCAAGGATTATCACCGTAATAATAAGCGGTTCCAACCATTAAGGCGACAGTAGCACCCTGGACAACCACCCTAGCTCTCATCAAAACCTGACCCAGCTGAGAATTGCCTCTTCTGAAACTAATCAGCCCAGCAGTGAGCACTCCCGCAGTCATAAGGGCGCCTGCATTAGGATATTATATTAGCAAGGTTTTGAATGTCTAAAAGAGTGGAGCATATGCAGAGAAGATAAACAAAGTAAAAAATTATTCTCAATATAGTAGATTTTTGTCATTGATTGATACAGTGAAAGCTTGAAACAATGTCATACATACAAAGTTACAAGAAAATATACAAAGTAACAAAAAATTTCAAGACGAAGAAGCTTTCAATTTCGACCATGTTGTTTGCAGCTCAACTAGATCTACCTAATAATACAATATGAAAATGTTTCTCATATATATATATACATACGATCTCCCTGATCATGGTTACATATTAACAACAAAAGGCTATGATATATCTCAATTGCATAGCTTATAAATCCTATTAGAACAAGAGAGAGGAACAAATTCGACTACATTTAATTATAAGCCATCAGAGATTTGGTAACCTAAAAAAACAGGCAATGATTATGACTATGAATCAAAGAGAACAAGTAATGAATTGATTTCAGGGATCCGCAAGAAACTAAAACCAGCAATCTGATCAAGAGAAGCTGGAGAATCGGTATACATTTGAAGCAAAATGTTGGATTTTGGTAGTTGAGATAAAAAAAAAAAAAAATAAAAAAAAATGAGACTAACCGAGAGGAACAAGAGGATTCCTGACACGCTTCTTCTCCTGGAACAGATCTTCTATGTCTGGTTCAACCGAACTCATCTTCTCGGGTCGGGGAAAGAGGAAGAGGAAGAAGGAGAAACAAAATATGTATATGTAAAGGGAGGCACGCGTGGCTTGTTCGTCACCAGAGACCGTGAGAGTTGAGTCGACGAGGCGCTTCTGCCCAACGGGTCCGGTTCACACTTCTTATAAAAGGTCCGGGTCCGGGTCCGGGTCCGGGTCCGGGTCAGACCGGTGATGTGAGTGCTGTATTTGTATTTGTAAACGCGGAACAAAAGTCTCGTGGGCTTTCTTTTCATGAAATAATTAATGGGAATTCCGCCAAAAAAAACCCCAACTTGCCAAAAAAAACCTGAAGATAAAGATGACCGAATTAAACATGAAGTTTTCGTTGACTTGCCATTTTAACACGTAACTTATCGTTGATTTGCCATTTTGAACCCGCCGTCAATATTTTGGACAGAAAATTTGCCCAAATTTCCCAAAACGACGTCGTTTTGGCTCGATTAAATAGGAGAAAAAATCGCTTCCCCCACGGTTCGAACTCGCGTGTGAAGGGTATTTAAAGGGTTCCTTGCCACTTTGACACGGAAACACTTTCGTTGATAATTGAAACTTATTCACCTAATACAATATCAATACAACTTAAATAAATTCATCAAATTAATTTCATTTAACCCATATAATGATTTAAATTCACTAATTAATCAATTTCAGTTTCAATTTACTCAAATAAATCCATTTAGTCAAATAAATTGAATAACTAATTCAATTTCATTTTCATATTAGCACAAAAAATGGATTCATCACGAATTAGTTTGATAAAATGAATTAGTTTGATTGATTCTAATTAGTTGGGTTAAATGAATTTGAAATTGAATAATTAATTTATAAATTTAAGTTAAATGAAACGAGTTTCAATTAAAATCAATTTCAATTTTAATTTAATTAATGAATTAATTAATTTATCTATTTCGATTGTAATTGTTACTTTAATTAATGAACTAATTAATTAATCTATTTTTGTTCTAATATGAAAATGAAATTGATTTAGTTATTCAATTTATTTGGTTTATATGAAAATGAAATTGATTAATTAGTGAATTTAAATCATTATTTGGAATAAATGAAATTGAATTTGATGAATTTATTTAAGTTGTATTGATATTGTATATAGGTGAATAAGTTTTAAATATCAACGAAAGTGTTTCCGTGTCAAAGTGGCAAGGAACCCTTTAAATACCCTTCACACCCGAGTTCGAACCGTGGGGGAAGCGATTTTTTCTCCTATTTAATCGAGCCAAAACGACGTCGTTTTGGGAAATTTGGGCAAATCATCAAGAAAACCAAAACGACGTCGTTTCACATAACCTTGCCGTTAACACCGTTAACGTTTTCCATCCAAAATATTGACGGCGGGTTCAAAATGGCAAGTCAACGAAAACTTCATGTTTGATTCGGTCATCTTTATCTTCAGGTTTTTTTTGGCAAGTTTGGGAAA
>OVAF01002841.1:0-14312 GCA_900406245.1 Odontarrhena argentea | reverse complement strand
ATTTTGTTTGCAAATATGAACATTTGAATTCCCTTTTATATATGTACCAACCATATGATACATAGACATAATAATTTGTGGTTCTAAAATTATAAAAGGAAAGGGTAAAAATAAAAGGAATTTTTGACCCACGAGAATAGTTAAATCCCTAGGGAATTTATAAAGTTTGAAATACATAGTACATACTATAAGAAAAAGAAGAAAGGAGACAAAAGAAAGCAATAAAAAGCAGACTCGCTTCATCATCGGAAGGCTGAACCCCACCATTCCCAATCACGTGGATTCTTGTCCAATAGACACTCACCACGTTCTTCCTTCACATTCTCTAAATTTTCTAATTGCCTCTAAAATCGAACTACATATTGTTTTCTCAATTTAATTAATTACGTAAAATCTTCAACTTCCTTTTACCAGAGATCAATTTCCACAACAATGGTTAGAGGGACACGTGTCTTAGGTAAAATGTAGGCTGGACCATCTAGTCTGCGGTAGGTCCAAGTCCAAAGGGGCCCGGGTTGGGTTGACTATCAACTCCACACGTAATTACTTTAACCAAAAGAGCCATCTCTCTATAAGATAGTCTACCAAATCATGCCCCAAAATACAAGAGATTCGCATTATTTACTTATGAAAAAACTACTTATTTCCCCCACCAAGTTTATCATCTTGTAAATATATACGTATTTATTATTTATAATAGGTCTAAAACTACACTAATTTATCAAAAATGTCATTTGTCATACCGTTAAAATTGTATATATAAACATAGTTTTATGTATTAACATCTTATATAGTTTCAAACTATGTTAGATCAAAAATCGTGGCTGTATATGAGATTACTAAGGCTTGAGAAAAAGAAAAAGAAATTGAGACCATCAGTTCATACTATTGGTATGANAAAATACAAATTCTTAGCGAATATAGTAATAACAATCTAACAAAAAATAGAGACCCAAAATTTTGGATACAAAATGGGATCCAAATGGTTTCATTTCGTTTGTTCCGGTTCAGGTCCTAAGTTTGGATATATATATATATATATAAAAACTCAAATAACATATTATGCTAAACAAAACTTCATAAAATACACTAGAGACTAAGAGACATCAAGTTTATATTATATATGTGTATATATATATATATNTATATATATATATATTTTAATAGTGGGAATATTTCATTAGAGCTAGTACTTAATTATAGACAACATACACAGAAAATACATGATAAATGCAAAGTGAGTTATCAGAATCCTTTCATCGGAGAAAACATGCATATCTTATTTGTCCCCATGATATATACTTTGTTTTTACTTCAACTTCTTCTCTCGCCTTCTTCTCTTTGATCTCCAATTTTACTAGTATTTAATTAACAGTATCATTAGCAAAATCGAGATTAATGAAATCAAATATATGTAAATCCGAGTGTTTGTGGCGACTTGACTCTTACACGCATGCAAGTGTGCAACAAGGTCATTACAATTTACATAAAAAAATGTAAATCAATGAATTAGGGACCACTTAAACAGTCATTATTGTAACGAATATGTGGTTTATAAGGTTAATACGTTGCCTTCAAAATTTGCTAATCGTGATTGACAACAAAAAGTAAGGTTTTGAGATGTCTTTGTGATTTTAAACAGAACACGTGTAAGGCATCTGAAATATAATATATGTAGTTTATGAACTACGTACTGAAAGTGTAATTATTAATGTACTATAATTTAGTAATTATAGTACTAATGTACTATACTACTATGCATATGAATTGATCGTCATGCATGTCGTCAGCATGCCATCCGTTTAGGGGGAAAGAAATTGATATTATGGTCAAAGTATTCTAATTATCGAGTTGTTGCCCGAGATATATCATTATATTTTAATAGTCAAACATCTTTACAACCAAAATAAACATCGAAAATTTTCATAGAAAAAGCCTCGAATCCGAAAGCTCTCAACCCATTCGAACTCGCGTACCAAGGATGTATCAGAACTTCCTTTCCAGTGTTTAATAGTGACACTTTTGGTATGGTAAGAAATCTATTTACCTATATTCAATATTCCCTCTTTTTCGTAATGAGTGTTGTATTAAAGGATTTTTCTCGTTTAACAATGATTGTCGTTCTACATTTTCAATTTGTAATATTTTACACTAATTTTCTGTTTTAACCCCAAGTTTAATGAAGAATATAAATAATCAACTAACTTTTTAGAGGTATAGTATTAACAGTTAGAAATTCTAATATGTTTCTAATATGTTTTCTTAATTTTTGTGAAAACAGTTAGAATGACACTTATTTAAAACATCAGAAGTTTTATTCTAATTCTCTATACTGCAAAAAATGTCTTCACCACGTTTCGAACTTGAGAGCCCATGGTCGTATCAGGTGGTATCCTTGCCACTTTCTACTTTCGATTGAATATGAAAGAGATCAACCTATATTCAATATTGATTGTAGTTGTTACTTAAATAAAACTAGATTTTGACCTGCGTCAAGCGCAAAATTTCCATCTAGTAATTTTTTTTTTTCGTATTCTACATTTGATTTTGTTGTAAAAGAAGATAATTGTGTTTAACGTAAAGGTGAAAAATTATTAATTTATTTGTGTGATATATCAACGATTATTAAAAATAGAATAACAATGACGAAAATAATTTAAAAAGAACTTCAGTGTGGTTCTGGTCCGGAAGAGAACACATCCATTAATATATTTTTATGTATATTTTTTTTATCCGCGCCAAACGCAAGATTATATGACACCAGAAGGGTGAGCGTTTTGGTTTCAGTTTACATACAGTTTGGTTTCATTGATTTTCAGTTTTATAAGAATTTAAACCATGTAAAACCAATTGCATTTCGTTTGATTATGGTTCGATTTTTTAGGTATTTGATTTTACGGAAATTTGAATCATATAAAATTATATGTATTTTGGTTTGGTTCAGTTCGATTACGGGTTCCACCTATCACAAGAAATATAAAGATTTTTTCCAAAATATAATCGGAATCATATAACTGTAAACTTAAACATAAAAACATAAATTGATCATATAAACCTAGAACCGAGAAAATGGACAAAAAAAAGATAAAAGGGTTCGTAAGGGATGTGAAAATATAATTAAGAAGAAGAAAAAAGGTCTCTTATTTACACTTTTATATTCTTTTAAATAGTTTATCCTTAGTACTATCCATTTTTTGAACAATGATTAGATGACATAACTTGTAATACTGACACATTAATTAATTTAATAAAANCAATGCAAAGTTTGTGATTTTTTTGAAAAGTCAATGAAAAGTTCAGGTTTTATTCGGACATTCTTAAGTTCAGGCTTTTTTTGGCAAGTTTAGCAAAATACAGGCTTTTTTTGGCCGAATTCCCNTGATGCATGGTTTGAAATTCAGATTAATAAAACAAAATTATTTCTCAATAAATTTATTGTATTATCTGTAAAAAAAAATAATATATGATATTTAAAGTATCATATTTTTTTTTTTTTTGAAAAATCAGTATCAATAAAAATATTGATTAAATATTCCACAATATTAAAGAAAATGATTAATCATATTGTCAAAGATAGGAAACATATTATATTCATATGGTTACTAAATGCATATTTATATTATCGTTTCGCATAAATATAATTATGAAATTGGTTAATCTAAATTTTTTCATTTAATTTAAATTTATAAAATACATATTAATGAATCTATATGAAAATTTTAAACACATGTAAAAATTTCCATATACAAAATTTATTTTGATATGTTTTGATTGGTCTATTTAATCAATGTGAGCCCTAAGTAACTCTCCTTCTGACACATTGGAATTTTAGACTCTAATGAGGTTCTCAATTAATATGTAAAGGATGATCTATCCACGAAACCTTATTCTCAAAATCCCCAAATCAATTTGGGGAAAAAGCTCTCTGAAAATGGCTAGCGAAAATTATGCGTAACGGAGTTGAAGTTCGAAGATCGTTTCGGGATCGTGCAAATGAAACTCCCGTTCTTTGGAGTTCGCCTTATCGAAAGGAACCACCATTTAAGAAGGGTGGAAACCATGGTAATGGAGCTAGTGGTGGAGTGAATTGGTTTGAACCCAGAAATTCTAAAAAGCGTGTAGATCGTGGTAGTCGAGGGAATCAATGTCAACTCATAAGCTCGAAGAAGCGTAAGATGATGTCGGAGGATCGTACAAATGAGATAGTGGATGTGGATGAGAATCCAGAGGCTCCGACGGGAACAGTTGATCCAGAGACTCTGACGGGAACAGTTGATCCAGAGGCTAGATCTGACTCAAATAAAACATGCTGAAATAACAAATCCAGATGATCCAAACGAAAGAGAGGAGGATCCAAAGGGTAGCGAAAGAGACGGCGATATGGATTCTCCGAGGGCAAGAGAAGACGACGATTATGGCATTGTACATGACGAATATGCAAAAAAGTTAGAAGATAATGATGATTATAATGGCATCAAAGAAGAAAAATGTGGAGATCTTACTAGATTATTCAGGGAGGAAAACTATTATCAAGTTGAAAAAAATGGGGATGAAGATACTCGGATGAGGATGAGATCCTGGAATCATGTGTCATCAAATGACGAGAAGGAAGAGGAAATGAGGCCTCCAAAAGCATACAGAGAAATCACTAATCCATAAGAGTTTCTTCAATTGGGCATCAAGATCCTTGTAAACACCTTTAAGTACATCATGACCAATATCACCAACATGGTCCTTGTAAACACTTCTAAGTACATATGGAGTTCATTGTCATGAACGGACAAACCGTTCGATTACAGAACAATTATGTTTTTCTAAATAAATCCAAATATGCAATTTTGGTGAATCACTCATCGTCGTTGCTCGAACTCTCCAGGTATGGCCCGAAATCCAATAACGAACAATGTATATTTTCTTTTCAAACTTTACAACTTTGAAATCAAATTGTTGTTTCATTGACATGATCTTCAGTTTCGTTTCAACCTCTTCCCTTATTTCGTATCTTTTGCCAACAACAACATGAAGATCATCCAAATCCATTTGAACATGACCATGTCCTTTTTTTCGTTCCTTACCAGCCTTTGATATCTTTTCTTCTTCCTTCTTATCTTGTTTCGGTAGTCTCGCAGACAAGCTAAAATCTTCATCATCTGATGTTGTACCATCCGAGTCGTCACAATAGTCAAATCTAAGTTTCTCGTCTTCATCTTTCTCTTCCTTGTTATGATCAACTATAGAGATCATGTCGCTATCATCTTTGCTATTAAATTCTTCACCGCCACCGTTCAAAATATATTTTTTCTCTCTTAACGCTTTTCAGATTTGCCTCCACCACCATATTCTACTCGATTCTCACACTTTTTTTCTCCTGGATTTCCACACAAAGTTGCATCTCTTCTGATTTGCATTGAAGGAATAACTCATGAAATTGTCTATAATTTCCAATAGTGACTACTGGTGTATCTCACGGTAGATTGGCCTTCTTATCTGGAAACGTGTAATTCAGATGAACATCGTAAAGTTCCTTGTCCAGGCCGTAATCCTCAGTAACAACTCAAATCACGTCTTGGTAACGTGTTTTCTTGTTTATACAAAGAATCTTACAACCCAATTTCAGATCAACACTAAAAACCCATCTCTTCTTCTCAAAGATTCATGTACGGACGTATCACACACTGTGATTATCTAATCCATACGGAGATCATATTACCTCTTCACCGTGAAATAGATCCAGTAGCAGTCGAGTAACAAATACAAGAAGTACAAGAAGAAGATAACTATCTTCACGAGCTAGATCAAGAAAAACGCTCGCAGAACTTGTTTATAAGTTTTAATGTCTCATACTAGTTTATAAGTTTTAACGTCTTAAAATCATCCAGCCGGAATGCATTAGCAACCTTTTTAACAAGTCCAAATGTGTCACGACCTCTAAACTGAACCAAACACTGAACCAAACTATTTTATACAAATGATAAGTGCATATTCAATGACTAGCCAATGGATACACATTCCCAATTATATTAGAAATTGATATGTGTCTGTTAGAGATAATAGCCAACCTTGCATTGTCAGGTATAACAACACTCAATTGTCTAATGAACGTACCATTCCCAAGACTCATCATTTTCAGTAACAACCATAACATAAGCTTATGGATTTTTTTTGAAAATTACCGTCTTTAGCTGAGGCAATTAGAAATGTCTGTTTATACTTTCCATGGAAAAATGTACCAACAACGACTATCACTTTACAGTTTACAGTAGTATGGAAGCCACTAAGACTTGCACCAAAAGCAAGAAAGAGGAACTTAAATGTATTTAACCACCAAACACAGAAATTTTTAATAAAAAAAAAAATGCTATAACTACAAAAAAAAACTTTCACCCGTAATTTTTTTTTTTCCTATATATTTTGGTAACTATATGTAATTGAAAAGAGAACAAAAGTTTAACAAAAGAGGCAAAAGACAAAGCCTGCACAAGAAAGAAGAAAAACTAACGAAGAAAACAACAACTACTAAACCTAGTAAAAAACGAGAAACCAAAAAATCAAACAGTGGCCAAAGTGTAATCTGTTGCAACCAAGCTGGATATCTACTAGCAACATAAGATTGAAGAATTCTATACACAAGGACACTTTGAAGTCTTAACAATAAGATGGATTAAAGTACATCTTTGAAGAAACCAAAAGACTCTAGCTCAACTGGTAAAGATCTTTAGGCAAAACTTAGAAGTCACCGGTTCGAGTGAACATCTAGGAGGGGACCATAGGGTAAAATGCAAAAAAAACCCCAAGGAATCTCTATTTCACGAAAAAACCCCAACAAAAATCACAGTGCAAAATAATACCCAATCTTTTAATTTTACGCAAATTGAACCCTGGAATATAACGGATATAACGGCGTTATACTCCATGGTTCAATTTGCGTAAAATTAAAAGGTTAGATATTATTTTGCACAATATTTTTTTGTTGGGGTTTTTTCTCCGAAATAGAAATATTTTTATGCATTTAAATTTAAAAATATACTAAAATAAAAGGAATGGTAGCTTATTCTTATTCTTATCATTAGATAAAGAGTTTATGATACAGAAAACCTAAACATATAGATAAATTAGATAGATAGTATGTACTGATTTTAATTTAACTTGAACATATAAATTAAGGCTTCGAATTTTTTTAGACAATTGTATGTATGTTTAGCTAACTACTATGTATGTAAGATTTCAAGGAAATTTTTCGACGGGTAAAATATTTATTCTGAACTAGATACCATTTTAACTTATTTATTAGTCAGTTACAATATCTCTTATTCTCCATCTACAAATTAGTTTCACACATCATATTAGACATTTACTTTTTAAATTACATATTTTACTATCATATATATTACAGCTATAAAATTTGTTAAACGGTTATATGTATGTTTAGCTAACTACTACATATTTTAGATTTTAACATAACTTTTTAGGCGGCTAATAAATTTATTCCGAAGAAAAATAAAGAGAGAATAAAGATAAAAAGAGAGAGAAAAGGTAAAGTTGTATTTAAGAACATAGTCTTTCAATATATTTTTAAATTAATATGCAGAAAAAACCCCAAAGAATTTCTATTTCGGAGAAAAAACCCCAACAAAAAATATTGTGCAAATTAATACCCAACCTTTTAATTTTACGCAAATTGAACCCTGAAGTATAACGCCTTTAAATCCGTTATATTTCAGGGTTCAATTTGCGTAAAATTAAAATGTTGGGTATTATTTTGCTCCGTGATTTTTGTTGGGGTTTTTTTCGTGAAATAGAGATTCCTTGGGGTTTTTTTTGCATTTAACCCGGGGACCATATAACATGTTCTGGTCCCGGTCTGAGGGGNTACGTATTTAAAAAAAAAAAAAAAAAAAAAAAAATCTTTGAAGAAATTTTGTTTCTACATAATACAAATATTAAACTTATGACCTAAAAAACAGGAAATATTTAAAATAAATTTAATTAAGAGAGAAAGAGAGTGAGAGGGAGGGAAAGACATCGAGATGAGAAAAAGAAGAAGAAAGAAGAAGAAGAAAAGCACATGGAGTGAGCGAGACGAGGTGTCTTTGTGTTTTGTAAACTTTCCATTTGTCCACCAAATCTTTCTATTTCTGGTATGTATTCTCTCTTCCGCTTCCGTTTCCTTCTTCTGTACATAAAACCTCTTTAACCAATAAGATTACTTTTTCTTTTCTTAAATTACACTACTGCTATTATAAGCACACTCATTCTCTCATTGGATCCAAAAATATATGCCTACAAGTCAATTTTTACAGGCTAATCTTGTTTGAGATAATACCAAACTAATGTTGGAATTTGTTGGATGTCTATTGGTTTATTGGTACTTGTTCTTCGTCGCCCTTTGAGTTTGAGCCACTTGTTCTTATGCATGGCCAACCAATTTAATTCTGGATATGATATGTACTGACTATAATAATCCTCTTCCCAATATATATTTCTCTAAAAAAATCTTATAAATGACTTCTTGTCAAGATTCTAGTAGTATAAGATTACAGCTCGAATATACAGATTTGATAATCACCTATATTTATTTATATTCTATTTTGGTTTATTTAACGAGAATAACTTNTTTTTTTTTTTTTTTTTCTTTTGGACTAACCCATTGGGTTTTCAATGTATGGGTCTAACTCTAATGTCACCAATCAAAATATAGAAAATAACGATTACATGATTTAAATCAAAAGTATATCAAGCATTAAGCAACCACTAATTCTTCACTCATCAAGAGAGTTATCTGTGCCAGTCGTTAGGCAGCGTTTGGACTTTAATTAAGAGCTTAGCCAAAGTAATTAACAAACATGGTTTGGTGTTGTACAGCGAGATAGGGTGATTGTTATATATGGTGTTGAATCTGTAATTGTCTGACCGAATACTGAATCCAAACATGTTGAACCACGCTAAATGTCCTTTGCATTAAAGACTAGTAATTTTGTCAAATGTCGTAATACTGTGAAACTTGAACCAAAGGCTTCAGATTTGCATGAGACCATGTTAAAATTCATGTAAAAAAGGTAGTTAAGGGCCGTAAGGCTCTTTGATGTATACTCAGCTTATAACGCAATAGGCCAACTGATGAAACAACTTGGGCCTAAGCATGTATTTTGTGGTTTACTAAATGATTCCTCTTCAAGACAGTCCAACTAAATACAGACTAATTTCTTAACACAACAACAAGCAATATATAGCCTCAACTTTTTCTGCGTCGTTTTCAGTTACCTTTCAGTGTTTTCACTTTTCATACAAATCCAAAGCTGTCCCTAACAAATGGTTCATTGTCACTTTAAAACAGTTAACTTTCTCTTCCTGATTCAACAATTGTAAAATTATTAACATCACATAGCTTCTTTCAAAGTAATATACACTAGTCATGTCTCCGAACTTTACAACTGTAATTAGTACACATACAAGATAGATATTACAACACACTAATTATAGTATTCCAACACCTATTTTCTTTTGTTTTTTAAGGATGTAATATTCATTCTTGGATTTACATATATATACCTCTGTGGTCAAGACAAACAACCACAGACTTCAAAACAGCAACCAATACACTGGAAACAAGCCAATGCTGCACATATCTGAGAAAAGACGATTGTGCACTGATCGCTCATTTTTGAGACGCAACGCAAGCAACACATACAGCAAACCCGATCCACCACCCCTGACGCCGCTTTTATCAGAATCTCAGCTCCTTCCGGATCCTTGGGCTCCTCCATCCAAGGCGGCACATTCTTTGACGTAGCCACCAAGTTACCAAACCCAAAGCCTTGCTTCCCAAGCAAACTCGTTCTATCGCTGTTCCTCTGCATCTGCTTGTGGATTTGGTATGGTGGGTTCATAAGAATCTCTTTGATTGATACTGGTCTTGTTATCGTCTTCTCTTCGTCCTCGTTCTCTTTGAGTGATAATACCATTTGTGTGTATTCGCAAGGAAACCCTGTTTGTATACTTAATCTCGTGACCTGATAAGACGAATTAGTTAAACAACAAGATTTACAGTTTGAAGAACAATGTCGAATCAATCCCTACTAACCTTCTCTTCTAGTTCTTTTTTGTCTTCGAACCATGCTCGAGCAGTGAGTTCATCGATTTGTCTCTTTGCAAGAACCTGTGTTTTAAAGGTTAGCAAAAGGAGATCTACCGTGTTTCTAAGATTATACGGCAGTAATTAAGTAAACCTTGTCCAGAGGAATGTCTTTAGCTTTCTGCACTGTTAACTCCATTGTGAAACAGGTCATATCAGCCAGTGTGCCTCTGAGTTCAATTTCATCTGGGAACTCTCCTTTGTATCTTCCTGACAATATCAACGGTTGGCCGAGCGTAATGTCTGGAATCTCAGAAGGAAACATCTGCAAAAGACAAAAAGAATGTCAAGAAATAAATCGAAGAACTTGATTTTGCGTTAAAGTTGTAAAGTACCTCAACTGAGCGGAGGAGTTTGAGAGCATCAAAAGTGGTATTGGCTACAATGGTTGAAGAAGCTGAGTCGAAAAGTCTACTCATCTGAAGCTCAAATGAATCTGGCTAGGTGTATTGTTAGATACAAAGCAAGAAACTTATTAGATTCTTGATTCCGAGTTAGTATTATAAGCCGTAATCCAACCAAAAAACCCGGTGGGCATTACAGTTTATACCTGTGTTATTTGTGCCATCATAGTAACCATTCCCTATCCGCGCTAGCGTTTGCAAAAAGTACTGGTTGCAAAACGAACCTACAAGATGTTTTATAATCAAAATTTCCAGATTTAAAGGAGGGAGAATGTTTTAAAATGAGAGTATTTCGTTTACTTACCAATGCCAAAGGTAGATATCCGAGGAGAAATTAATTTTTCAGTTCTGCTACAACATTCTTTCATGGCATTACATATCTCTCTCTCGTTTTCAACAGACCCATCGGTAACAAGGTATACAAGAGGAACTCCATCCTTGCCTTCTTCAAGCAGCTTCATAGCCTAAACACACAAGAAGAAGAGTCTTAGAATCTATTGACTCATGTCTCGAAACAGAGATTTCTAGACAAGGACCTGTTGCAGTGGAAGTAACATGTTTGTTCCACCACTTGCAATTAAATTACTATCAAGCCATTCCGTGACAGAAGAGATAGTTTCATTTGTGGCAAACTCCATTGAAGTTGAGAATTCCAGAATGTCGTCATTGAACGCGATTATACTGAAAACATCTTCAGGTTGTAGCTTAGCCAAACATTCTAACAAGGCTTTCTTTACATCCTCGAGCGGTTTCCATTTCATGCTTCCACTTATGTCGATCACAAACACAACTCTTCGTTTGAAAATCTGTTGTTAACAACATTTTATAAATCATGTCACAGTAAGCAGAGCATTCACTAGTAAATCCCAAAGTTGTAAGAACAAACCTGTTTATGCCTAGTGGTTCCAGGGAAAAGATACAAACAAAAAATCCCTCTATCATCTGAATCCCATGGTGATGGAGACTTAACCAAAACATTACCACTAAGATCACCAGAAGAAACCTATGGGAGCAAACATATATATATTAATCTCAAGAGTAGATAGCAGAAGAATAATAATACAAAAAAAAACTGCTTCAGAGATATAAGAAAATCTCACATTGAATGAAACACCAAAATCAACTCTTGACCATGATGATACTTCAGCTTCATACTCACAGCCTAATTTACCAGCTTCCCGGTGAATCACCTGAGGAAACAATCACACATTACACAAGCCGTAGCATGAATCAACCTGGAAGTTATTGATATATAACAAATNCAAAGGATGGCTTGCGTAACTACAAGTAATTTCGCCACCACTAACACAAGAATTCATGTTTAACACAATCTTTTCTAGCTTAATAATATCCTTTCCTACAGGAGTCACATAAGCAGGGAATCTAAAAGGCACATTGAGATGAAACTTGCCGTCTCTATAAACCAATTTCTGAGACCAATTCACTTTAGCCGAAAAGATTGATCCTCCATCAACCTATGATCACGACATTGAAAGCCTATTTAGCACAATCCAAAGAAAAAAAGTGTGGGAGAAAAGGTTTTTAATAAAACAACTAACATATGGGATCTTGAAAGTGTAGATATGAGACTTCAAGAAACGTGAATCTTTGTCTTTATGAGCATAATCAATCTCAGAAGCTTCTTCATCTGTAACTAGCTTGGTCTTGTAAGACTTGTCATTACACAAAACATCAACCTCAGCTCCTAAAAATGTACCCTGTTGTAAACCAAACAAAGATCACGCATTTTTATAATGCTATAAATGGAAAGAAAGAGAAGAAAAAAATAGCAATTTTTTAAAAACAAGAAAACAAAAAAGCTTGTCCTTTTTTGAAAGGGTACTGTAGGAAATGACCTTTTCACCCATGGGAACAGCGAGTTTGCAATCAAATCGTTTGCTAAGCATAACACAGTGAACTCGCCACCGTCCAGTGACGGAGACGAACGCGGTATCGAGCCAGCAATCGATTCTCATCTCAATCCCGAGCATCTGAAGCGGCACGAGCGCAGACGGATCGCAACGTGCGTGGACGTACGGCTGGTAGCTAGGAACATCTGGATTATCAACAGCCACCGGATCTGTAACCGAAGCGTAAGCTGTAATCGCGGTGGGGAAGAAATTCTCCGGCGAAGAAGAAGGAGGTTCGGGGATTAAAGGAGGAGTGATTCCTTTGCCGTAGTATATCCTTCGAGAGAGCTTAAGACCTTGCTCCACTCTAATCGCGAACTCTTCAGACATTTTTTTGGGGGAAGAAGAAGAAGAGTGAAAGAGATTTGAGAAGGATTTTAAAATCGGCCGGTGAAAAGGAACGGCAATGGACGATTTTTAATAAGTGGGATGTTTTATCCAATGGGTTTTGTCCACGTGTAAAGTAATCCTGCCGCCACAATAGTCACGGATTTTTTATTTTTATTTCTTTTCATATTTTTTTATTTTTTAATTTGGTGTTTTATGGTGTGAATTGTTTCTGTTTCCAGCATGGTTAAAAAAATACTAGTTTATAACTTTAAATACAATAATTGTTTGGTGGGGGGAAAGAAATTAGCTCAGCATTTTTGGATTTTTTTTTTTGAGTTGAATGTTGCATTTGATAGTTGAATTAGCATTTTTGGCATGAATAAAAACCGATCGTATTCCCACAAAGATGACATTTATAAAAATGTTTAGATCCTATTTCATTATATTTTACCCCTACTTTCACCAAGGGATGTGTTTCAATAAAAACTACTATTTGTGTTTTAAAGCAAATTTTTTAACTCGACTTTAAATAAATAATTTAGCTCCATATGTAATTTATTACATTAGTCATGTAGTGTTGGACACCAATTTCAGTTAAATGGTGCATTGAACTAGTCTTGTATGTGTTTGAGTCTGAACTTAAAAAAAAAAACCACAACACATATAACTTGATAGATAAACAATCTTCTAATTGCATTCCTTGATTTATAGTTATTGACCAAAATGTTGGTGACTTGGTGATATCACAAAAGGTTGGCTATTTTGTGTTCTGGATTGGAATCTTTCTTTTATATAAAAAATAATTCTTTAAATCGAAATCTTTAAAGATTGATTCTTGATATTGGAAGAGAATGTCTAGTAATCAATTCTATGTTAATTTCAGTACATATATTTTACATTTTTTTTTTTTTGCTATATCAGACGTAACTGATGCAACTTTTGTGGCATCCAAATTTTATAAACAAATGTTTAATATATGGGTGTTGTAAGAGGCAGACTTGGATTTGAATGTTGAAAGCATTGAGCGTTTTAAAGGATAATATTTTCAACAATTTTGGATTTTTGCAAACATATCTAGTGTTTTGGCAGTGACCAAAAAAAAAAAAATTAAAAAAAAAAATAGTGTTTTGGCATTTGTTCTCTCACATCAACAAACTAAACAAAAGTTTGAGCTGTGCCAAAACCTTTCTTAATTACTCGCATGATACGTCGGCTCATCAAATTTACGAACGAACTGAGCATATATTCTTATTCAATTAAAATCAAAACTTTTCCCATTCCAGAATTCACTTTAATAAGTTAATAACATTACGAGTTGGAGTTAGTTATTGACAAATATATAATCATTTCCTAATCAACAAACCAAAAAAAGCCACGACCAATAGTAACCTTTTGTCCAATGTAGAATTTACATGACAATAGTATATGTCAATTCTTAAGTGTGGACTTCGCTTTTGGATCTTTCTTATGCATCTACAAATTCATTATAAAATTTATTTGACTATATCACTTTTGATTTCAATAAATAAAATGTTG
>OVAF01002839.1:0-14322 GCA_900406245.1 Odontarrhena argentea | reverse complement strand
ACCAAAACCTTTGTTACAGAGAACCTCACTTAGCTTCGAATTAGAATGAACAAAAGACCTAAAACTCCGATGAGTGAAGAAATGGTGAAGAAGAGAGAAAGATTTGATTTTGGATTCGTGGTAATGATTTTCAGAGTGATAGGGCTCGGCGAAGGTTTTGAAATCGAAGAAGAAGGAGAAGGGAAATAGAAATCTCATATTTGTTTTCGATCGTTTGAAAACTTCTCAATTGTAAAGCAAGAGATCGTGGGCGAAGAAAAAGGATCGTGGTTTATTTTTTCTTTTTAAAAAAGAAACAGAGGAAGTATATCCTATATCATCGGAGATTTAGAGGGAGTAGTGGATAAGTAAATAACTGCAATTTTTCTTTTGTTGATTTTTAATTCACGATATGAACCGTAATTTCCAAAATTAAATAGCTTGTTTAAAGGATTATTAGGGAACAATAATTATAATTTGAAAAATTATATAAAGTGAAATCTACATATTTCAAATTATAAAAATTATACATAATTTTGGGATGATAAAAAAAAAATTGTAGATAATTTTTTAAACTATGAAATAGGCCTAAAATATAGCATCTTAGTTATTTTAAATGATAATGATAAAGTAATTATATATAAATTAAAAACTGTATAATTACATAAACTTGAATCAAAATAAATTTTATACAAAAAATATTATTTTTCAACATCGATTTTGTTGTAAACATTTTCTTAAAAAATGATTACATAACATCATAAATAAATCATGAAAAATAAATAAAGAAATAAATAAATAAATCACGATAATTGTAATTTGAAAAATGATATTGAGTTAATCTACATATTTTGAATTACAAAAATTATACATAATTTTGGGATGATAAAAAAAAAATTATAGATAATTTTTAAACCGATGAAGTAATTATTTATAAATTAAGGATAATGATAAAGTAATTATTTTTAAATTAAAAACTTTATAATTATATAAATTTGAATCAAAATAAATATTATAAAAAAAAATATTATTTTTCAACGTCGATTTTATTGTAAAAAAAATTATAAAAAAATTGATTACAAAACATGATAAATAAATAATGAAAAATAAATAAAGAATGAACAAAAAAAAAGCTGAGAAGGAAGGAGTGACACATATGCAAATAGGACACATGGCATCAAAGGAGAAAATTTCTCTACTTGTGTATTAGGGGAATTGATGGGAATTACCGAATTGACTTAGATATTTCGTACTAATATTTTAAAAGTTAGATTTTGGAAAATTTTATGTTATGAAAACATTCACAAACTTCCGCACTATATATATTATATGGATTGGAGAGATGGATATGCTAGTCTGATTTATCTTTCTTTCTTTCTAATTCTTTTATTTTTTTTACTACAATAGATAATGAAATTCATTGACGACACCTTGAGTCATAATTAAAAAACACATTTGAATAGTATCAATATTGATAAACAGAGAAAGAGCAGATAGGTCAGAATTGGTCCAATCCATTAGTATGGTAGAAGTGGACCAATCCTGGGAGTGGACCCTCCGGAACAGGTTCGTTCTCGATACCAGGTGTCCGGCGGTCAATTCTGTAGCTGCGTCTCACGAATCTCTCCCCATTTGATGCTACATGGTGGCAAATGGTGCAAAGGAAGCTCGGCTGGAGACAAAACAAATCAAGCAAACTCAGAGAAATTCAATTCTATAATAAAAGTAACTGTGGTAGCAATTCTATAATAAAACGTAGCAATTCTATAAAAAAAAATAACTGTGTCAATACCAAAGTGAATGAGATTGATGTAACACGGCCTCGTCCACCATTTGGTGTTGCATAGATGCCAAAAACATCCAGAAGAATCGAATCATAGTGATTCGGGTCGCGGGTCGCATCGAGAGTGATACTCCCATCAAATCGGAAGAGACCATCCCCGTTAATAGGAAAGCTAGCAGGCTCAGTGATGGGGACGAACTGGATATGCTTAAAGACATGATCCAATTCCTCTGGGTGAAGCTGATGTGTAAAATATAGTCCTAGTCGCTGCAAAAACACATGAGCATGTTCATCAAAAACATTGAAAGAGAGGTCACGCAACAATTCTAAAACCAACACCAAAGATCAAAAGTAAACAAGCGAAAGAAGGTAAAGATCCAAACCAACATTGTTCTAGATCAAAATTGTTGGTTATAATATCATGTCATATCATTATCCCTTATTTAATTATCTATTTAAATTAATTTGTACAAATGTTGAACACACATTTTTATTTGTAAATTTAATTCTGATGGGGTGAAAAAATTATTTTCCGGTGACCAAGTAGGTCGGTCTTTGTTTTGTTGCTACGGTAACCAAGTGGGTTGCTGCTGCAGTCTGATTTCGTCGAAACAAACAAACGTAATTAAATTATAAATATAGAAGAGAGAGCGAAATAAACAAAATCACTTAGAATATATTATAAAATTTAAAACATTTAAAATAGTAATTTTACTTTAAATTGATATAATTTTAGAAAATAAATCTTACAAGTGCGATATTCTTTAAAAATATAACTTTTTTTTTGTCTGACTTTTTAAAAGATATAGCTTAAAAATGATAGTTTTAAAATTTCCCTATAAAATAATAAGTGGATAAATTTTAAGGAAAAGATATTTACAAAAAGTAAACAACTTTGTGGAAAATATAATAATAAAAAAATGTAACTTGACGACCCAAAAAAAAAAAAACTGTAACCAGGTTTTGTGTAAAGATTTCAGTCGAATGCTTCTTTTGGATATAACTATCCTTTCTTTTTTCCAAAATCGAATAGACATGAGAACGTGATAGATTGTGACTTGCTTCAAAATATCTGGCTGTGTTGTGTCATATATGTTGGACGCATCAAACATGTGACATTTTGGTTAACAATTTGTCTTTGGTCAAATTGAATTTGAATTAATCTACGTTTTACAAAAAAGGTACTCTTTATACTTACCGACTTTTTATTCGAATCATGTAAATGAAGTGGTCGTGGTCACAGACTATGTCGTCGGTTAAGGACATTTTCGTCATTTCAAGTAACTAAGATTATTGTCTCATCGGTATCTCCATTAATGGCCAATCATAACATTTCAATAATTATCTGTTTCTTCTTCCAGCTTCAAAGCAACGCCNTGTTTTAAAAAAAAAAAAAAAAAAAAAAATTCTCTTTATACTTACCGACTTTTTATTCGAATCAAATAAATGAAGTGTTCGTGGTCACAGACTATGTCGTCGGTTAAGGACATTTTCGTCATTTCGAAGTAACTAAGATTATTTCTCATCGGTATCTCCATTAATGGCCAATCATAACATTTCAATAATTATCTGTTTCTTCTTCCAGCTTCAAGGCAACGCCAAAAAAAAAAACTTAAAAAACTTTTTGAAAAAAATCTGGAGGGAGAGATTGATTGATGGAACTGGTCCCTTTCGAATCGGAGACGAAGAACAAGTCCTCGATTCCGGAAAACCTAGCTTGGCAAGACATGTTTCGCTCCGCCTCATCTCGTAAACCTCAAGACCCTCCTCCTCCTCTGTCTTCTTCTTCTTCTCCGGCGCGAGATGATGGACGAGATTCGGGCAACAAGACGTCGCTATCCTTCGTTGATTCGGAGGCGCGTCTCGCTATCTACATAGCAATGGCTCACGCGGGTCTCGCTTTCGCCATTTTCGTTCTGTATTTCGCCGGGAAGCTATTGCAGGAGTATCTTAGACCGATTCAGTGGGCGATTCTCTGTTCGATTCCTTTGAGAGGTATTCAAGAGACCCTTGTTGATTTCTGGAGCGAGCCTTTGAAATTAGGGTTAACTGAAGTTATTCTCGCTGTTCCTGTCTCCATCTTCAATGTTTTCATCGGATCCATTGTGGATATCAAGAACTTGTGTTTTAGGGTTTTTCTAAGGAGATCGAAACCTAAGAGGAATAGGAAGAGGAACGAGACTGGGTTTTCGAAATTGGTTAAGTGGTTAGTCTCCTTTGGGGTCTTTGTGATTGCTTATGAGAGGATTGGTGGAATTGGGTCTCTTGTGATTCTCTCTTTAGGGTTTTTGTTCAGCTCCAAGAATGTGGATTCCACTCTCTCTGCGGTTTCTTCTCTAAGGAGTAATAGCTTTAGGAGAAGCAATTTCACTTCTTATTTCACTAAAGGAATTCTGACGAGACTAAATACAATTGTTGCTATTGGTTTGATTGTGCTCATGATCGTTGGTTCTTTGTCTGGTGTTATCTTCTTCTCTTATAAGATTGGTGTTGAAGGTAAAGATGCGGTTTTTTCGCTCAAGTCTCATGTGGAAGAGAGTAATTACGCTGAGAAGATTGGTATTAAGCAGTGGATGGATGAGAATGATGTTCCGGGGATGGTTGATATGTATACTACAAAGTTTTATGAGACGGTTTCTGAGCAGATTGATAGTTTAGCAATGCAGTATAACATGACGGAGTTAGTCACAGGGATTAAGCATTTCTTGATCNTTGGGTCTCTTGTGATTCTCTCTTTAGGGTTTTTGTTCAGCTCCAAGAATGTGGATTCGACTCTCTCTGCGGTTTCTTCTCTGAGGAGTAATAGCTTTAGGAGAAGCAATTTCACTGCTTATTTCACTAAAGGAATTCTGACGAGACTGAATACAATTGTTGCTATTGGTTTGATTGTGCTCATGATTGTTGGTTCTTTGTCTGGTGTTATCTTCTTCTCTTATAAGATTGGTGTTGAAGGTAAAGACGCGGTTTTTTCGCTCAAATCTCATGTTGAAGAGAGCAATTACGCTGAGAAGATTGGTATTAAGCAGTGGATGGATGAGAATGATGTTCCGGGGATGGTTGATATGTATACTACGAAGTTTTATGAGACGGTTTCTGAGCAGATTGATAGTTTAGCAATGCAGTATAACATGACGGAGTTAGTCACAGGAATCAAGCATTTCGTGATTNATTAAGCATTTCTTGATCGGGCAACCTCATAACACGTCTACGCCATCCACTGCACTTATAACTCCGTCTCCTTACACTGAGAAGCTTATGAGTTTGAGGGCTCGGGTTAAGAACCGAGAATGGAGTCAGATATACTCGGAGGTCGATGTGATTTTCAGGGAGCTTATAATCACAAGAGAAGATTTGGTTGAGAAAGCAAAAGGATTTGCTTATAAAGGAATGGATGTCTCGCAAAGGGTTTTCTCCAGCAGCGCATCGGTTGTTGGAGGCGGGGCTAAGTTTGTTTTCGCTATAGGAAACTCGATTATCTCGGGAGCAGCAGAGTTTTTCAATTTTGTCTCTCAGCTAATGGTTTTCATTTGGGTTCTATACGTTCTAATCACATCGGAATCAGGCGGTGTAACCGAGCAGGTAATGAACATGCTTCCTATCAACCCAACTGCAAGAGTCAGATGCGTCGAAGTCCTCGACCTAGCGATCTCTGGCGTGCTTTTAGCAACAGCAGAGATTGCATTCTTCCAAGGATGTCTCACTTGGCTGTTGTTTAGACTATACAACATACATTTCCTTTATATGTCGACGGTTCTCGCCTTCATCAGCGCTCTTTTACCGATTTTCCCTTACTGGTTTGCGACAATCCCAGCGGCTTTGCAACTCGTGCTAGAAGGAAGGTACATTGTTGCACTGACGTTATCTGTGACTCATCTGGTGTTAATGGAATACGGTGCTTCAGAGATTCAAGATGACATTCCGGGATCTAATGCTTACCTTACTGGACTAAGTATTATTGGTGGAGTGACTCTGTTTCCTTCTGCTCTCGAGGTAACATAAAAAAATGATTGGATATATACCGATTTTTGCAACAAAATTGGGTGTTTTGGTAAACCTTTTCTGTGTGATTTTGTGTTGCAGGGAGCGATAATGGGACCGTTGATAACAACGGTGGTGATTGCGTTGAAGGATCTGTATGCAGAGTTTGTTCTGAATGATCCAAAGAAGATCAATTAGCTGTTATTGGTTTCGAGCTTCAAAGTGCTGGTTTCATGGCTGATTCGTGTAGATTAGGAGAGAGAATCTAAATGGTTGATTGTTTGGAGTGTTTTTTGTTGCTATCATCTTTGTGTTGTAATTTATAGTGTGCAGAGAGAATGTGTGTATTAAATTTCAGTTGTACGTCAGCAACTATGAGAATGCTTTTAAAAGAAAAAGTTAACCTCTTAATTTTAAGTCTTCCAATTGCATACTTTAAAGCTTTATCTTCTCATCTTCCCTAATGGTTTAATGACATCTTGTTCCAATAGTTCAATGTATGAACAACATTTAAGAATTCCATCAATCCCTTTTTTAGTAAGTGTCTACATTTTCTCTATATTTTCATCTTCTTAGGATTTTCAAGTTTCTTAATATGAGAAATTATGTAAAGCTCTAGGTTGGTTGAGATAAGCATCAAAGTCTGGCTTGACTTCATCTTTCCAGTTTATATCTTCAGGAGGAACCTGCAATCAGTTTGAGTTGAGAATGACTCAGTTTCTGATATAGCAGAGAGTTTGATTTGATGAAAGAAGATAAGAAGAGTCAGTGATTACGTTTCTGTGTTCAGTCTAGGCTAAGAGCTCTTCCAGCTCCATTGCATTCAGGTCTGCGGACGCTGTGTGATGCTTGTCCTGGAGGTATTTGGAATGTAGAATGGTTGAGGAACAGTAGTAGGACTCGAGCAAGATGCAGGAGCAGTAGTAGGAGTCGGAGTTGACTATCAGAGTAAACAGAGAATGAAAGTTAGACTTTGGTAAAAGCCAAATCAGAGTTTGTCAAAAAAAATTTCCTTGGATATGGTAAAAGAGATATCAAAACCCTTACAGATCTGGTCAATGAAGAATCACCCCTGAAGAAACAAAGAGAACATTGTTAAACAAGGCAGAAAGATCACATCTTTTAAGTGAAAGGCTTTGATCATAGGTGTTTCATGTACCTTTGTGGTACACCAACAATCTCTGCTTTGATCTTATCCTTAACAGAGATCTGAGTTTCTTGGGAAATCAGTCTCTCTGTGAAATCTCTCCTCTTCTGAAAAACACAAGACCACAAAGATTTCTTCTTAGATAGTGCCGTCTCTGAATTCGTCATCTCCCAAGTTAGCAAGGTAACCACAAATATCATTAAACTCTGTAGAGAAAATTTGTCCTCTTCTTCTAAAGCTTCAACAACTTGTTGCATCTTTATTTTCTTCTTCTTCTTCCTCTGCTTTTCCTCTTAGCAGGTGTCGCCACTACGCATATCTTATTTCGTCTTTCATATTTAAACAACACCTCTGCTAGTCTCAAGAGAAGCTATATCGCGTATGTAGGTCCTACTAGTTTGCTTCATCCAATGCTGGCTTCATAAAGTNATGCTTACCTTACTGGACTAAGTATTATTGGTGGAGTGACTCTGTTTCCTTCTGCTCTGGAGGTAACATAAAAAAATGATTGGATCTTTACCCATTTTTGCAACAAAATTGGGTGTTTTAGTAAACCTTTTCTGTGTGGTTTTGTGTTGCAGGGAGCGATAATGGGACCGTTGATAACAACGGTGGTGATTGCGTTGAAGGATCTGTATGCAGAGTTTGTTCTGAATGATCCAAAGAAGGTCAATTAGCTGTTATTGGTTTCCAGCTTCAAGTGCTTGTTTCATGGCTGATTCGTGTAGATTAGGAGAGAGAATCCAAATGGTTGATTGTTTGAAATGTTTTTTGTTGCTATCATCTTTGTGTTGTAATTTATAGTGTGCAGAGAGAATGTGTGCATTAAATTTCTGTTGTACGTCAGCAACTACGAGAATGACATACTGTATGTCCTTTTAAAAGAAAAAAAGTTAACCTCTTAATTAGAGTTCCCTCTTTCAATTGCATACCTTAATGGTTTAGTGACATCTTGTAAGTGTCTAAATTTTTCTATATTTTCATCTTCTTCTAAGATAGTGCCGTCTCTAAATTCGTCATCTCCCAAGTTACCAAGGTAACCACATATATCATTAAACTCTGTAGAGAAAATTTGTCCTCTTCTTCTAAAGCTTCAACAACTTGTTGTATCTTTATTTTCTTCTTCTTCTTCCTCTGCTTTTCTCTTAGCAGCGACGTGTCGCCACTACGCAGCGCATATCTTATTTCGTCTTTCATATTTAAATACCTCTGCTAGTCTCAAGAGAAGCTATATCGCGTATGTAGGTCCTACAAGTTTGCTTCATCCAATGCTGGCTTCATAAAGTTTTTTTTTCTTTTTATTTGTTTGATCATCATTGCCTTCATTGTTTTGTTTGTTTGTTTGGTTTGATTTTTGTTTCCTAAAATTGTTAATCAGCTTATGAATGTGAGATCTTTGTATCCATTACCAGTTTCTAAGAGTTTGCCAAATTCTAATATCAATGAGTAAAAAACATAAGAAATTGTGCACACAAAATGGTTGAAACTAAGAAATATCATTCTGCAAACAGAGGGAGATCAAGGACATTGAGTGGTGGCACGATCCAGATATTCTCAATATGCTGAGATTTACACCTTAAGTGAATCCTCTCTTTAGGATTACCAACAATATAGTATATGCATCTCCTCTTAAACAGAGAGAGACAGAAACAGTTCCTTATTCCACTCAGCATCTTCTCNCTGCAAACAGAGGGAGATCAAGGACATTGAGTGGTGGCACGATCCAGATATTCTCAATCCGCTGAGATTTACACCTTAAGTGAATCCTCTCTTTAGGATTACCAACAATATAGTATATGCATCTCCTCTTCAACAGAGAGAGACAATAACAGTTCCTTATTCCACTCAGGATCTTCTGCTCGGCTATCAATACAGAAGACAAACAGTTCCTTATTCCACTCAGCTTCTTCTGCTCGGCTATCAATACAGAAGACAAAGCGCTTGCATAGATCGTCAAGCCTCCCAGTGTTTTCCTCTCAGTCCATGACCAGCTTTTATGGTCAAGTTTAAGCACTCTTGTGGTCCTGTTGAAGTCCGCGTTTATGACGAAGATCCCTCCTTGATATTCCGTCATGAAAGATAAGTCGCTAAAAATAATATCCATAGTTAGCCCCGGAAAATCAGTCCAAGAATTCAAAGCGGGGTCGAAAATCGATAAGCATCCTGTTTGTGAAAGGCAGTAGAAGACACCATTGGAGAAGACAATCTGTCTGAAATATCTGTAGCCTCGAAACTGGCTCTCGATCACAACTGTTTCCCATTCTTGAGCATTAGGACAACATTTCTTCATGGTAATGACACCCCTATAGACTTTACTGAAGGTGAACAACAGACAACTAGCTGATGTAGGAGCACAAGAGAAAGCAATTCTCTGACCATCATCCATATGAAGCGAAGGCGCCGGTATGGTATCACGAGTAAACGGATTGAAGAACAAGACTTGTAAAGAATTGGAATTGTACATTAGTAACCAACCATCTTTGGAGTAACAAAACCGAAAACCCGATAACTCAGGAAACTCAAGTTTGTATGTTTTCTGGCTTGATGGTTCATAAAACTCATACGACTCCTCTGTTTCGGAGGAGTAGATAAGCCAAGGAGGTATATCTGCAACTCGAGCGGCAACACAAGCTCGGTGCCATGTTTTGCAAGCAGTAGAAGCACGGATGTTGTCTTTCAATGGAAGACAACAAGCTATCAGTTGTAAGAGATCACAAGGAAGATCTAACAATAGAGTTTGGTCCTTTTCTTCTTCCATTCTACAACTCTTCTTGCTCAGCCTATTACAGTGTATAACCCAAAGTCTCACAAACAAATCTCAAAGGCACAATAGATGTTAAAGCAAAGCTAGTCCAAATCACACCTATTCTACAAAACCCTAAGACAATTTTATGGGACAATTTCTCCAAACAACCCAATGAAAAACTATACAAGGAAGATGAAAACTCACGATTCAAATTTGCAGTTTCTTGTGGAAACCATAGAGGAATTTTTCTTGCCCTCTTTCTTTCTTTGAAGGGATTTGGAACAACCAATGATCTCTGATCCTTCTTCCAGTTCCAGATTAGAAAAAGAAAAGTCGAGAAAGATATATATATATAAGAATTAGGGGTGGGCAGAAAAAATCAAACCGAACCGGACCAAACCGAACTATAATTTGGTGTATTGGTTTGGTTTCGGTTTTATCAAATAATCCGTTTGGTTATTATTTTGAAAACATTTTAGTTTTGGTTCGGTTTCGGTTTATAAAAACCGTAAAATCAGTCGGGTTTTCGGATTTCTAAACTTTAATGTATTAAAATTAGTTTTATCAAAGTTTCGTCACCTAGTATTTTGAAAAATAATATTCATGTGAATAAATCCTCGAGAAAACTAAAAATACATTACATATAGACTTTTCCTAACTAAATTTTCCACATTCCTTTATATGTTGTCTTGTTCATCTCTTTGTTTCAGTTTTTATAGGATCAATTTATTTTTTTAATGTTTAAGTTTATGAGTATTTTAAGTTGGATTTTATTTATTAATTATGTATGTTGCTTCAAACCGATTTTTCGAAGTCGATATGCGTTTTAATGGTTTAATTTTTTCTTAAATTAAAAAACCGACTAAATCAAATTGCGACCGAACCGAAATACAAACAATTTTCATATGGGTTGAATTATTGTCAAACCAAAAACCTAAAAAACAGATGAAACCGAACCATAACCGAACCAAACACTCCTAATAAAGATAATTGGCAAAACTAAGGAACCGGTCTAGTTAATTTTGACTTTGTAAAAGTCTGATTCTAACTTTTCATTTTTCTTTTTTCCTTTTCTTCTGTTACAAAAAAAGTTTAAGGTGGTGATTGGTAAGGACTTTGAAAACTGTGGCTGTAAACTTTTTTTCTATGTGATTTTAAAAACTGTGACTTTATAAACTGCGATTTTTAAGAAGATGGAAAAGTCACTTTTTCTGGCTTTAGAAAAATTAGTCTGTATGAACAAAAAGTAGAGAAAGTGACTTTACAGACTTTTATCTTAAAAAAGTCTCATTGGTAAAAATTTGACTTTTAAAACTTTTTTTCTAAAAAAGTCTCTACAGTCTGTAACTTCCTTTTACCAATCACCACCTAAGTAAGGAAACCGTTCAATTTTTTTTTTTCTCAAACTCTCCTACTTCTCCTCTTTTTCTTTTTGTTTTACAGCCGACTATTGCTAGTTACTCCCTCCGTTCCATAAAGATAAATTTCCGAGGGATTTCACACAGATTAAAAAAACAATTAATATTACACAGTTTTTCGGTATTTCACATTTTTCAATAAATCTAAACCAATAGTGTTGCTTAAAACTCAATTATTATGTCTTGGAATTAACAATTCTGCGTTGGAAACAGAGAAAATTCATCTTTATGAAACATATTTTTTTCGTAGAAAATTTATCTTTATGGAATGGAGGGAGTATTACTTATTATCTCTACTATAAAGGAAAATATTTAATGTAGTTTACATAGCTTCGAAAACCCATGAGTAGTTATATATTATAAACCTCCCTTTATTAGGATTAAGATAAGATGTTTACGTTTAGGGTTTTTAATTTTGACCTAAACACATAACTATTTGGTTCAATTTTGATGGGTTAAAACCTTTTTTTTTTTGTCCATTAACTTACATTTTGACTAGATGATTTCTCACGATATTTACATGTTACTTATCGTGAAAATTTTACTCGTGTTTTTCAATATTCTCATGATATTTACATGACCATAATCTCACAACGCTTTTTGAACTTGTTATCTTTTTTATTTTTGGACATCTATCTATTTCGTAGTAGAAGCATTAAAAAAAAAAAAAGAATGTAATGTTGATTTAGTGACATAGTTAACGTTCACAATTACAACGTCACCAAATCGTAGTAAGAAAGAAACTCTAAATGTATAACTAATTCTTTATTTTCATAAGAACAAGAAAAGTTGTATCAAAGTGATGCTTCTACTAATTAACACGGTTCAATGTAAAATGATGTCGGGAGTCTAATAAGACCAAAATAAGCAAGTCATAGCCGTGTGACAATAACTGATAATCCGATTTCCAGCTCACAAAAAAAAGTCCACGTGTGAATATTTATGTGAGGCCACGTGTCGGGCTTGGATGTTTTGGATTCTTCCACTTTCTTCCAAAAATAAATACTTAATGATTGGTCAATGTTCATGAGATTCTCTCTCGTTAAGTAATCATGTTCGTTAAGTTACATTTCTCCATTGTGCCCGAATTGTCGACGAGATCGACATACATAATTTTACAAAAACATCGTTTAATTATGGTCGACGCTTTTAAAAAAAAACCATGTTTTATGTTCTATAAACTTCTTTGAATTTGGATTAACGTCGTCATGAAATGAAATATAATTTTATTATCCTAATTCTACGTGTTGATTATAGAATGATAATTACCCACTAATCTAAGCCAGAAACGTAATCCTCCTTTTTGGTTTTAAATACTCGACAAGACGACACTTAATGAAAATGGTGGAGAGGGGCTTATATGTACGTGTAAATTATCTAGAAATTAAACGTAGTCATATCCCTCTTTTTGGTTTTTAATAATCAACAATTCAAATGGTATTAAAATTAATTGATATATCGTTTTGGATTTTTGTGTTGTCAAATAGAATTCGGATTTTTGTTTTGTCAGTGTCAATACTTACTATTTTCAGAGATATACACACCATTGATATTTTAGGGTAGCTTAATTCACTATTTCCAGTCTCGGAAATTTCAACTTCTAGTTTTTTTATATGTGAATGGTGTCGAGTAAATTGTAAGAAGTCAAAAGACTAATTAGCAATACCATTATTGTGGATCATTTGAAGTTATTTATACTTAGAAGTTCATTTATATATAAAGAACATTATACTCAATTAAAGTTTTATTTATAAAATGTTTTAATTTCGAGCATGAGAAAAATCATTAATCATAAGACAAAGTAAACTATTTTGTGTGTGTTTATAACCAACCACTTACTATACAAAAATATTTCACTTTTGAAAACAGTAATTCTTTTTAACAAAAAAAGCTGAATCATACAAATTCCTACAAATTTAAACCAACTTGAATTATTTTGTTATGTGAAGCAATTACGGTGGTTAATACAAAAACTAATTTTAAAAAAAACGATGGCAACAAAATCAATACCAAATTTCAGTATTTTTTATGTAACAAAATTAGTGTTGTTTTATATTTTGATGTATTTTTTGCTCAAAAGATCTAATTTAATCTCATGATTAATAATGAAAGTAAACGGTCTTACAATGTTTTGCTGACTTTTCTATTTTTCTTTATACAAAAACTAGGTCAAATATGCTTATGTTGATCTTTCTATAATTCACAGAAAAAAATATATGTCAAGATGACCTCTCATGCACCAATTGAAGTTTACAATAACTTGACCAAGCACCTCCGACATCAACTGAATTTTATAGTCAGAATCATACAAATTGATACAATAACTTTCTTGACCACTACTATATGATTCAACAAAAACATAAAATGAAAATTAATGAGACAAAAACAACGTGGAAAAGAAGAGAATGGGCTCCACAAGGTCGATGATAGAAAGAAACTCTTCTGGTTGAGATTAGTTAGCCAACCCATCTCCCACTCCTATTAACACCCTCCCTAGTCCCTATGTTTTTGTTGTCCAAATATAATAGTTCTATGCATTATACATGTATTGGTTACATAAATATAGGAATTCTGACAAGTATATGTATAGACTGTAGACATAATAGAATATCAAATGTATAAATACGCCAAAATATGTGATTTTCATTGGATATATAAGAGGATACAAGATATAACCAAAAGTAAAATTAATGTTTACTTTTCACAACAATTTTTTTTTGGACTTTCGATACATACTGTTTTTATGCTTTTGACCCCCCTAAANAAAAAACTTTACCAAAAAAAAAAAAAAAAAAAAACCCCTAAAACACAAATTCAATAAAATCTTTAAATATCATCGAATAAAATGGACTATTAGTTAATGTGCTCTTAGCTATTTCGATTTTCAGTTGTATTGTTGTAAGGATGTTTTACATAATAGTATAAGGTATTACAAAGGTTAATCACTGATAATCAATTTTCTTATTTATCAAAAAAAAAAACAATATCTTTTTAAATACTTATAAAATGAAAAAAAAACCCATAACAATAGGATAAAAGATCCAAATAAATTGGATGAAAAATAAAAAAAATCCAAATAAATACACTTTATATGGGAAAAAAAAAATCATGGGAAGATAACTGGATTTGGATTTAATAATAATAACATAGTGCCTAGTGCCTACCGGTTAAAAAGTTATGGACACGAAAACAAAGGAGAGTATTTTATGATTTTTTACTTTATAACGAATTTACCATAGTGGGGAAAAACATTTATGAAAAGAAAGATTTA
>OVAF01002838.1:0-14322 GCA_900406245.1 Odontarrhena argentea | reverse complement strand
TTCTAGTCTCGCTCTGTTTCTATACGTGCCACCACAAATTCTGTAAATATCGTTTTCTTTAACTGGCCTAGTTTACTTCTGTTTACATCACAGTAATTTATTTTATACATTAATTGTTATTTTGGTTGCAATTTCTTTTTAATTAGGCCCTTTTATATGTCATGGGCTTATATCATATTACAGTTACTTATGTATGTACGTATCAGTGACCCTTCCCATCCATTGGCCTCCAAGTCAAAGCTCTAAGCTGATTCCTCTGTACTAGGACTATGTGGGATCTCAAGTAAAACTCGATCAAATGAATTATCTGATATATATGACAGGGAATTAAGATATCTTAGCAAATCCAAGCCGGTTGAGATAAAAAATTTCTTTTAAACAGGCTTTAGAGACAGTAGAAGCCTAGTAATATCTTAATGGGCTTTATATAGGGCCCTTATCAAATAGGTACATAATCTGATGCAATATGTTTATGAATTTTCTATCTTTTTAAAAACCACAAAGCTTGTTCTTCATTGATATACTATAACGTTCAAATGTGTTTTGTGGGCAATAGTTACAGTTCTCTTAAGATTGTCTAAGTATTTGCTTCATTTTTCACGATATTTCCATAAAAAATAGGTTTTGTAAATTCACCTCCAAAATAAATTCATACAAAAAAAAAATTAAATCAGATATCATAAACCCGGATAGATCAAATATAGGGATGGATGGGTGGTCATATGAGCAAAAAAAAAAAATGTTTCTCAAAGCTTTCTTTTTGTAAATTTTATTTGACATAAATAATCACAAAATAAAATTATTTTATATAGTTTTTTTAAGAAATTAGGGTATTTGAAACACAGATAATTAATTAAGATATATATATATATATATATCTATATCCAAACGAAACGACCAAAAACTATATAGCATATTGGGTCCATATGAATTCTAACTCTTATAATGCATATGGCTGATAAGAAAAAGATATACATGTAAAGTACGGATATCAAGAAAATCTTTAACATGTACATGTGCCTATCTATAAAGTTCAGTATGAAGCTAATACATATTACTTATTATAATGGAAAAAGGAGTTATATAATGCATGAGTTGGGTGTACATATTTTCTTCTTTTGTTTTAGTGTGGATCTCTTTTTTTTTTTTTCTTTACTTTCGTCTTCGTGCAATCAAACTCAATTTGTAAACATTCTATCAAGCTCAAAAAGAAGTGAAAAGAAGTTCACCAAACACCAAAAAATTGTAAAAGAAAGAGAGAGTGATGAGAAAAGGGGTCCATGAAGTCAATCACTTTCAAAACCAAAAGCAAACCCACATGATCTTGTTTCCGGATATATTGAAAATACACTTCTCTTATATTTATCCTCCCCTTCTTTTTTTTATGTTTATTTTGTTAAATCATTCTAATTCCCATTTTATAGTGCATGTGTCTTATATACATTCTCTTATTTTTAACCAATTATGTTTTATTATTATATTCAATAATGTAATAAATTTGTAGTTTTTTTCTGTATATATGAGAGATTTTTTTTTTTATTTTAACCAATTATGTTTTATTATTATATTCAATAATGTAATAAATTTGTAGTTTTCTCCGTATATATGAGAGATTTTTTTTTATAAATGATATTCCATTGCGATCTCCACAATCATGTCTTAGACCAAACAGATTTGTTCGATTCATAATATTAAAAATTATTTTTAATCATTTTAAAAAAATATATATTATTTCAGTTTATTAATATAAATGTTATATTTATAAACGTTTTGACTTCAAGTTTTTTTGGGTCGGTTTTGTCCACGGTTTTTTATATGACAACGGTTTCCATGACCATCAACCATAGTAATTTTTTGTGTGTGTGTGTGTGTGTTGGTTTGGTATATATGAAAGATTGAAGTTGGAAACAAAGACTTGACCTACTCAAAGGAAGTATGTTTGTCTAGTTGAACTAACATTGCATGTATTGAATTTATTGATTATTCATGAAATTATATTTAGAGAAAAAAATAAAAAGTAGTAGGATATGAAATCTAACAAGATGCGTGTATATATCATGATTCATTGAAAAGGATCCAAACTAATGTCATCAAACTTCGACTATTTTCTTTTTGGATTGACTTTTTATGACACTTAACGACAACAAACGAACCATAAAAGAAAAAAAAAAGACAATAGGAAAAAAACACAAATTGCAAAGATAATAAGTTGGTTCTAATAGTTGTTATTTGTGGGTTTGGAACAGTGCTAAAAAATTTTCTTAATTATTATTGGAAAAATATCAATATTCGTTGGATAAATCTAGATTAGTGGATTAGAACTAGCTATTCATACAGAATAACACTTGACCCTTTTAAACCATACAAAACTAGTTTTTTTAGAGATTAGTATAAATATCGAAGAAGAACGTTATAATGAGACTGATATCGTCGTTATTATAATCGTGTAGAATGCCTGTTATTGACAAAAAAAATAGAATCACAAAGCAATATAGATGAGTTTTAAATCTTGATTATATAACGAAAATATGGAAACAATATAAAAAGGTAATGATGCATAAACAGTTCTCTAATTAAACCTTTTTACTTTTATAAAATTCATGAACTAAAGACATATCATATTCAACGAAAAAAATATAATTACGAACAATGACGATCGATAGTAGAGTCTAGAATTATTTCAACTATGTAATCTCACTAATGTGCTGAATGAGTGAATTGTGGAAAGTTATATGAAAATGTGTGGTTGATGATATATAATGGAGACCCAATGATGGTACAACATGCGTCTACCCATAAGCACCCAGCCTAGATGAATCACATTATGCATTATAAAACTCTGAAAAATTATTTATAAGATAATTAACAAAAACATAAAGAAAAATAATAATTGAAAGCTTTAAGAGGGGTCCCCTTCAAATGCAAAATAGAGAGATGGATCCAAAAGGTAAAGTACATTTACATATTAACATCATCGTTGGGTGCAATTATTCATTCCATCTATCTCAACCCCTCTTTTGTTCCCTCTCCCCCACCAATTTCAATTTTATAAAACTCTCTCTATATATATTATTTATTCACATTTGTATATAAGTTATTTGACCTCTTTTTTCTCTTTACTTCATTTGTTTGTTTATATTAAGGTTTTATTCAAATGATTCTACTTCTTTGTATGGTTTATGTTATCATTCAATATATTGTTTTTCCAAAGAATATATACCCAAGCTTTTCTATTTCAAAGGCATGTTTATTAAATTTTTACTTTTGATAATATAATTTGGATTTGAATTCAAAAGGACAAAACCCACTTACTCATCTCATGATTATTTTATACGAATCACAATTCCTAGTTTCTTATACTTTTTTGGGCCTTTTAGGTGCAATGTTTTTGTATTGCATACATGAACAAGGCATATAATAAAAACTTTAAGATCTTTCATAAGCTTTTTAGCTTAAAGAATTAGATTTGATTAGTAACCTCACCACAATATGAGTTTTTTTTTTTTTTTAATCAACCACATATTAATTTTAGATTATTTTGCCTAAATTAAAAATCCAATCTAACCGTACATTATTTACATAAGAGAATTTTAATAATCTGGTATACGAACAGAACGGATCAAACAATCTACCTTCAAATTATAGATGTGCTTGATGGAGATTAGCGAGAAGTCAGAAAAACGTTCTTAGAACAGCACAATACAAATTAATCATTTTGATAGTTATCAATGTCACAAAAATGACAATAGTACATTAGTACTGAAAGATAGTACACTCAAACTTTATATGTCCTCCAACTTTCTCTAGCCACTATTCAATATCGTTTACTGTTTTCTCTACCCACTTAAAACTCCCGCACCGCTTTTTGATATCGATCAAAACTCAACTCATTTGAAAAATCCGAGCAGAACCATAATAAAAGTGGTAAAAATAATTTAAAAAACCATTACAGCATATTCTCAAACCTAGCCGCTGAAAAAGAGCAGAAAAAGAGCAACTAACAGAAACCATAAAACTATATATAATTGACACTCACACAAAATATAACATTATAGATTATACAATATGAAAAAGCTCAAAATACATACAAAAAAGACATAAGTCATGACTATAAATAAATAATAAACACACATGGTCTAAATTCCCACACAACACAACACACACTAAAAAGAAAAAAAGAAAAGTAATACAATTTAAACTCCTCCTTCAAGCTTCTTTCCTCAAACATATCACACTACCTCACGTCTCTCTCTTTTTTCTCTCAAAATCTTTCTCTCATGATCTTCACAACAACAGCTCTTCAAAGTCTTTAACTTACAAGAATGAAGGAGACAATCAGGTGTTGCATAGCTTGCATTCTACCGTGCGGATCACTAGACGTGATCCGGATCGTACACTCGAACGGACACGTGGAGGAAATCAGTGGCACGATCACGGCTAGTGATATCATGAAGGCTTACCCGAAGCATGTTCTCAAGAAACCTTCTTCCCCACCGTCGGATCATGAAGAACGTGACGTCATCTCAGCTACGAGGATCGTGATCGTCCCTCCTGAAGCTGAGCTCCAACGTGGCAAGATTTATTTCCTCATGCCAGCTACTACTAAATCAATCCGCCGCGAAAAAAGTAACGCAATCGCAAACGCAAACGCGGTGAAAAAGCGTTCACAGAATCGCCGGAATCGTGAAGAGTGTAAAGAGAAAAATGATGAGAAGGATTTAACGCCGTTGATTTCTGATCGGTACTTGACGGAGATCTTATCGGAGAAAATCGCGACGCAGAAAGATCGAAGGAAAGGGCGCGTTGGCGTTTGGAGACCGCATTTAGAAAGCATTTCGGAAACCATAAGTGGAAGTGAAGATTGAAACTTACTTTGACAGTAAAAAAAAAATACTTCTCTTTCAATTTCTTTGTTATCTTTTCGTCGGCAATGCGATTGTTATATGATTTAGAACATTGATGATGATTCATAAAAAAAAATCTCAATGATAATATTGAACACAGTTGAGAAAAAGATTTTTACTTCACTTAAAGATATATAAAGAAGAAAGTGATGGGATTTTAACGTTTTGGAGTAAAATTCCCCAAAAACAAAATCAAGGAATGGCTCATGAGTTCTTCTTGCTGGAGAAGTAGTCGCCGACTGTAAAATGTAGATGTTCTCCTAGAACCACAGTCACGGTAGGCAGATTCTCGACGCAGGTTACAGTTAGCTGCGATAAAAGATACAGACAAAGATTAAGCAGAAGGCGAGTTGTAAATGCTTGATGTAGTACTATTCTGAGTGGCACAACAAACCTTGCCATCTCCGGCTTGGAACTCTGATTTTAAATTCGAATGATCCCTAGATAACAAGTATGTTTGGAGCCAATTTGCAAATTTAACGTCACCTGGAACCATAAATGCCCTTGGTTAAAGAGAGAATCAATGATGGGCAATGGACATCCACTGTGTATAGATGGTGACTCACCTGAGAATAAGGCAAGGATCGCTTCTTCATTGAACTTCAAAGCCGGTCTAGCTAAACTTATCTTGAATGACAGCTTTGAAACGTCTTGGAAACTCTCATCAGATATTATGACCTGTCAAATTAAGAGATAGGAGGATAAACATTACGTTCCGGCTGTGAAAAAAAGCAGATAGTGTTGATGACTTACTGCATGGGATGGCATTAATGTAGACAGAAGCAAAGGGGAACCAATTGAATCCGTGATGTATTGTTCCTGCCAACCAAACAAAAAACAATAAGATACTCTTAAAGGAAAATATTTATGTTGGAAAGTGACTAGAATCTGGGTTATTAATCAGTTTATAAGACTTTAAGTGCACTTTCATTCTTAAGCTAAAGCTTTTGTAATGAGTTTTACCGAAAGGTCTTTGTGGAATCAGTTTACTAGAAACAGAAATATTTATTTGACATCGAATTTATCAAAATGTAGATTCATGACTGTGCAAGAATTCGGCACCCTAAGTGCAGTCACACAGGCAATGAAACATCCATCAAGTTCAAGTAGACCTTAGGTTAGCACAACAAGCGACAACGAAAACAAACTCAGTTACCTGGGAGTTGAGAACTTGCTGTGCAACAGATTGATCCTTGTCCAATGACTCAAAGTACACTTCCACATAGTCTGTTGGTTCCAGACCAGACTTCTTCCGTAGTTTCTGGATCCTATTAACAATCTATAACAAGGGGAAAGAAAGCTCATGAGCAAAAAACATCAGACAACAGCTGCTTAATCTGGAAATAATTTTAAAATGCAAAAGAGGGAACCCCTAGCAATGATACAAGTTACAAGAAAATGTATCGCTTCGGTTTCATCTAGGACTCGTGCAATATTACACTTTATATCTATTTACCTCACGTGCAACACCTGATTCATACAAAGACTCATCCGCACGTAGATCCAGAATCACCAAAACATCACCTGCATCATGAACAAAGCCAATATTATATGTATCCTCAACAATAGAGCACCATTTATCAATCAAGATTTGAGTTAATTGCCAATAGAATAGTGGTAATCCGTTAAGACTCGTACCATCTCCATTTGCATCTATCTCATTATCCGTCAAACCATCTGGGCGTTTGAAAACCCTGACAATCTGAACAGCAGACGAAAAGATATGTGTCAGTATTTAGGTCTTAACAGAATATTCTTCAGTCTAACCCACAAGAAAAAAACAATAGCATGAGATACCTTGATATCTGTTAGCTTCAGCGAGTGATTAGCAATACTAACTTCCCCAGCCTCCTCAAATCTTAAGATATCTTGCTGAGACATTTCTTTAACTTCCTTTGCAACAAGCCCCATTGACTTTCCAAGTCGCTTTCCCAATACACTGAAGGAATGAACAAGTCAGATTGCAGTTTACATTTCTTTTGGGAAGGCTTTACATTGGGCTCAAGGGCTATAGCAAGATGCATGAAGATTACTAAACCAACCTGAAATCTGGTTCTGCTTTTAGAGATGCATACTTCAGAGTATCATTGCATGGGACAAGAGATCTTACATTAAGTTCTTCCAAGACATACTGTAATGCAAAATCAAAGTACATCAATTCAAAGTGGTCGTTCTTTGAATGTAAGGAAAAAAATTAGTTGATGTGATCTACTTTGCAAAGCTCAGGCCTCAGATATATTCATCTATATATAAAAATAACTAAGAACTTCAAGAAGATAAACTCCTGTTCCTGTAACAGTACAAACCTCTCTTAGTTTTCCAGTTATGTCATTCAAGAATTCTGCATCTGGATGGACTACAATCATTTCCCTGATACAACAAAAATAAATATGAATTAACTCTTTTTCAGTTTTAGGCTGACAAAGCAGAAATGATGCAGGTNAGAATTCTGCATCTGGATGGACTACAATCATTTCCCTGATACAACAAAAATAAATATGTATTAACTCTTTTTCAGTTTTAGGCTGACAAAGCAGAAATGATGCAGGTAAAAAAAACGGGCTCACTTTAGAGGAGTTTTCAAGGGTAATTTGTGACGCTCACGAATGTTCCGTGCAAGATCAATGATTGTCATCATCCTTGTAACACTTTGCTCAATCCTCTCCCCTCTCTGTTTAAAAACCAGAACAAAATAAGAATAAGCAAGAATTCAGAAAATTTATATTGTAGCCTTCGTTATAGAGATATGGACTTGAGTATTACCGTTCCTTCCACTTGTGGAAAATTGCAGTAATGAATGCTTTCCTCAGAACCTTTACATGCTTTCCGAAGATTCTGGTATAGAGTCTCAGTGAAGAAAGGTGTAAAAGGGGTCATCACTTTGCAAGAAGTAAGGAGCACCTGAAATTCCATACACATTTATTAGTGATCACAGGTGTTCAGATGTTGGTGAACATGCAAATAAATGTACACTACAAACTATACATTGTATAGAGTTGAAAGAGCAGTGCGACAATCATCTTCTCCTGTACGGCCTTTTAACCTCTTGCGGTTGAATCTAACATATATGTTAGTGAGATTGTCGAGGAACTTCAAGAGATACGGAACCACCTGAAAAAAAAACCAAGATCTGATCAATTCCACCAAATAGGGATACCTTTTTTCGAGTACTAATACCATATCATGCAGAAAATGACGTGTCAAAAGCTTACAGTGTAAAGCCGATATCCATCCATCTCCTGGCGGACGAAATGGACAAGACTTTGCGTAGCTGAGTGAATCCACTGATCGAGAACATTTGATGACTGTAAAGTTGCCAGATCAATAGGAACAAAGGGCCCACAACCCTCGATCTCAAGTCTCTTCGCATTCTGAACTAGGAACCGGTATGCATTGTACCATGGAAGGAATACATCTTTGACCTAGTGAAGTGCAGGGCCAAAATAATTCAGCCAAACAACAAATCTATTCAGATTAGCAGTATTATAAACCAACCACCAAGATCACTCACAACACCAAGTACTCCTTCTTTTTTGAAGCGTAGTGGCTCAGCGCGTACAACCGGAGAATTTATCAGGTACAATCTCACAGCATCCTGTAAAGATTCAAGTGAAGTCATTAAGTGGTGATACACATGCTGCCAAGTTTTTCATGATATGTATATATATTCCCTCTTTTTTTAACAAGCTGAATACACGCATAAGAGCATATCGTAGGGAGAACTTACAGCCCCATACTCATCTATGACCTCCAAAGGTGGTGGATAATTCTGCAATTTCTTACTCATCTTCTTTCCATCCTCAGCAAGCACAAGACCATTACAAATAAGATTTCTAAACGCTGGTTTTCCAAATAACGCAGTAGACAACACCATAAGAGTATAGAACCTGTAGATACCAAAACACAAGTTCAGATATTATTAATTGCCGACTTAACACAACTACCAAAACACTTCTACAATCACATTTCAGATTATTGAAATCCTCTCCAGAAAATAAACACCAATTAAGATTTGCAATTGTAGAAGGTCAAATGTTAAATTCTTCCTCACAGACCTTAATGGAAAGCAAAAACCGTTTTCAATTTTCACCATTTGACTACCATAATATAAAAACGCAAATCCAACTAATCTACTAGTTGACATACCATCCACGAGTCTGATCAAGCCCTTCAGCCACAAAGTGACCAGGAAAGTTCTTTTCAAATAGCTCCTTGTTTTCAAATGGATAATGGATATACGCATAAGGCATGGACCCACTCTCAAACCAACAGTCAAAAACCTGAAAAAATGTGATATAAGCATAAATACGGGATAACACCCCAGAAAATCGCAGATTAGTGATAAAATGAAAGAAAATTGGATCCATCTTACGTCTTCTACACGACGAAGCACACCGTTCCCATTCTTCGATGGGATCGTAATATGATCAATATGGTGACGATGCAGATCAACTACCTGCACAATATAGCATCAGAAAAAAATGGGCATCAGACTTTTTGATATCTAAAATGCTCCAGTACGAAAAAATAACGACTCCCTAAGATGTCATATAATTTAGGTTCTACAAATATTGGTAAGATTTATTAAGCATATTATTAAGTTATCCAACAGCTATAGAACTAGAGAAAATTCACCACAACAAATATACATATAAAAGCAAACGAGATCGTGACAGTAGACTTTCCCGAACCATCAGTCAGCTTCCAATAATGTATGACAATTAGTTGCAGCAGAAAGGGAGACAGACACAAAACAAACAAAGGCAAACAACAAGAGAAGTTACCTTGACACCAGAGAGCTTTTCAAGCTCCTCGACGGAACCTATGACCACTTTTTCCTCCCCATCATCACTAATCCATATTGGAAGAGGCGTTCCCCAAAATCTACTTCGGCTGATTGCCCAATCTCTTGCATTTTCAAGCCAATTGTGGAAACGTTTATCCTGAGTTGCAGGTTAATCAAGGAGAAGGCTTTAGAAGCAATCTAAATCATATCAGTAACTTATCTACACGAACTAAACTTGTAATATACTGAGTACTAATCCTTTTTTCCACTGACCTTCACATAGTCAGGTACCCAATACGTCTGCTCATTGTTTTCTAACAATTGCTCTTTCAACTTCTCGACGCGCACAAACCTAACAGGCAAAACACAAACAAATTTCAAAGTCTTAACCATGCATGAAAATAAAATAATAATCCTCATATCATCTTTACTAATTTCTAAATGCTACTTAGATCGGATATTTATTACATATGAAAGATAAAACAGATAGATGAATACTTGGGAAACAAAAATATATATATACTCAAAGATAGCATATTGAGATCCCTAAAGAGGATGACATATCAAATCATATAAAAATCATGACCATCGTTAACACTAACAGAACTGGGACAGCACAAAATCTACATTTTTTAAGCTAAACGCAAGACAAAGTGCCTCACTGGAACTAGCGCTAAATGATCCGATAACTAAGACCTTAACCCAAGCTCATATGAAACATGAAGCGTACCAACTTGGAACAGCTCTGTATATAAGAGGGGTGTCTGATCGCCAGCAAAAAGGATATGAGTGAGTAAACCTCCCTGATTTAACGAGCCTTCCTTTGGCCTGAAATTACAAAAAATAATACTTAGCGAAAAAAGTATCTACAGAAAAATAATCCAATAGTCCAAATTGCACTTAGATTCTCTACGAGGTTTGAATATTAGGCATCAGAATCACCTTTACGGCTTCAATTATATCCTTGTCTGCATCTTTAACATAACGACCACTGAAGTGAGTAATTCTCTCAGTAAAACAACCATCGTCATCAACAGCCACAACTAGCTTCTCCCCCTACAAGAGAAAACAAAACCATATATTTTACAGTGTAATCCCATAATATGAACACCCAGCCCATGTATGCAGTTAAGGGGTTGATAAAGAGAATGTAGTCAAATCTAACCTTCTTAATTATATTGTTCAGAAGACAAACACGATAATCATCTTCACCAAAAGCAGGGGCACAGTGGACAATACCAGTACCACTGTCATCAGTAACATAATCATCTGCTACTACTCGGAAGGCCTCATTTGCGAAATCCTTGAAGTAATCAAACAAAGGTTCGTACTTCTTCCCAACCAGTGAAGCTCCATTAATTTTCTCCAAAACTTCAAAAGAATCAGCTGCAGATTCAGGTTTAGCACCTTTCACTTTCTTGGTATCAGCAGCAGGTCCACTAGCCTTAGGCTTATCAGTCGGAAGAGCTGACAACCGAGATTCAGCAACCACATAGACCTTTCCAGTGTACTTGTTACGAACTTTCAGATAAACAAACTTTGCATTTACACATAAAGCAAGATTGCTAGGAAGAGTCCACGGAGTAGTAGTCCACGCCACAAAAGCGGCATTATCCTCATCGCCAATAACCGGGAACGTCATCATAATTTCAGGATCTGGGACTTCCTGTACACCCATTCCACCATTGTCAGAGATCAAACACGCAACACTTCACAAACATCATTTTTCAGCATAATAAGAACATACCTTATAATTCTGCCCAGCTTCAAAATTAGATAGTGGTGTCTTACATCCAGTACTATATGGCATAACCTACAAACAAAACGAGACTCAAAAAGATTGATGAAATCAAACTCAAACCACAGTAGAAACAAAAGCAACCAAACCTTGAAGCCTCTGTAAACAAGATCCTTGTTAAAAAGCTGAGCAAAAACCCACCAGACACTCTCCATAAACGGCAAATCCATAGTCTTATAATCATTTTTGAAATCAATCCACCTCCCAGTCCTAGTGATAACCTTCTCCCACTCTTCAACATAACGAGTCACAATACTTCTACACTCTTCGTTATACTTATCGATCCCCATCTGAATCACTTCGTCTCTCCTCTTAATATTCAACTTCCTATCAATCTCGTTCTCTACAGGAAGACCATGACAATCCCAACCGAACCGACGAGTAACATGGTGACCAGTCATGGTCTGGTACCTTGTCACGATGTCCTTAATCGTTCCAGCGAGGATGTGGCCGTAATGAGGAAGTCCGGTGGCGAAAGGAGGACCATCATAGAAGATGTATTCGGGGCAATTCTCAGTGCGTTTGAGCTGAGTTTTGAAAGCATCGATCTTGGTCCAGAGTGAGAGGATGTTCTCTTCTTCGCGAGGAAATGAGTATTCCTTTCCTTCGCAAACTTCCTCCATGGCGGAAACTGAGAATCTCCGGCGAAATTAGGGTTTTGAACTCTACACTGATAGAAGAATAAGACGGCGCAATGGAAGCTGTGGTTCTTTCTTGCAGGAATTAGGTTTTCTTTTCTAATTTCAGTTTCGATCCACCTAATTTGTATTAATTTCGATTTACGACGGAAACTTTCATTCTTACAACGTAATTAATTATGCTTTTTAAAAACAATTAATTTGACGATTTTATCATAAATCGAAAAAACGACTCCAGTAAAAATATTTCTATGAACCGAATTTTACCACCAGCGAAACAACCCGAACTGAAAATTTGACAACTTCCATACCAAATCGAATCAAATTTCTGTTCGGTTCAAATAGGCATATAACATTTGCAATCCAAATAACCAGAGAATCGCAAACCGAGTTGATTTGAATTATCTGAATGCTTATGAAATGTTAGACCATAATCAGCAACCAAATCTATAATAACTAACCAAAATGGTATAATAACTTCACTTGCAACATCCAATTGGTTTTTGCAACAAGCTAGCAAATTACATTGCTCTGATATTGTATATAATTGAACTTTGTTTTCGATATCTTCAAATCATATACCAGCTTGAGAAAAGCGTACACTAACAAATACCAAGCGCTTCAATTAGCTCTTCTTGTAACCAGGTATGTAAACACTAGAACACTGGTGGTCTATCCAATAATCATAATCATTAATAACACCTCAAAAGAAAAGTGTGGAATTTCCATAGGTTACATTGCTTTCAATGCAAGATCCCAACATTATTCCAACTAAACAAAATCAAAACCAATTCCACAGCAAATAAAGAAGGAAACCGTTTTGATCACAAACTTACGTACTCAACTGGCTCTCGGATCCATCCCTTGTTGCCAAACGTAAACAAGCTCATCCCAACCTGTACTCGCCATCAAACCTTCGACAAGCACACTCATATCAATCCCAACAGCAAACTCAGTATGATGATCATATCTACCAATCAATGCATCTTCCACCATATAATCCCATAGGCAAACAGTCATATCGTACGAACACGAAGCAATCATATTCCTTCGATGCGGCGAGAATTTCACTTTCCTCACTGCATATCCATGACCGTTAAGCACAGCCAGAGGAACTCGATAACTCCTCACATCCCAAACCTTAATCGTCTTATCAACCGAAGAAGTAGCTAAAATACAATCATCATACTTGTTCCAATCACAAGACAATATCTCGAAATCATGAGCAGGTATAATCATAGATGATCCAGGTTCTCTAACATCCCAAATCCTCAAGGTACAATCACCAGAAGCAGATGCAAACACATCACCATGTTTAGGATTCCAAATCGCTTGATAAACACAATACGCATGTTCCTTAAAGGTTCTAATACTAGCGGGACGATCCATAGCCCAAAGCTTCACAGTATCATCCCACGAAGCAGTGAGAAACGAATCACGACGAGTCGGATTGTAATCTACAGAGTGTACCTCACGAGCGTGTTCTTGAAATGATCGAATCGGATTCGAAGGAGGAGGAAGAGCTGTGTCGTAAATCTTAACGGAGCCGTCTCCGATTGCGGCGACGAGTACTGAATCATGAGACTCCGACCAACATACGTCGTATACTGCGTCGGCTGTCTCATACGCGACGGATTCGGTTACTCCCGGAGCTCCAGGAGCAAGTTCAAGCACATGGATCCGTCCGTTTCCGAGGATTCCGAAGTTCTGAGCGGTGGCGACGGCGAGTCGTGACTCGTAGAACGGACTGAATTTCACCGAGTAGCCGTTAAACGGAGCTTTGAACACCGGCATGGCTTCTCCGGCGACGGTTTCAGTCTTCTCGAAGATTCAACGATCTGATCGGATAACGCAGAATATTTTTCTCCACACAAATTATCTACTCCTCAATGGGCCTATTGGGCCGATATGTAGCCCATCAGGTGAAATGGTGTCGTTTAAATTCGGGAGTTAGGGTTTTTTGGGGGTTTGGTTTAACCTTTCATCATCGTCACTTTCTTCTTCCAATTTCTGTGAGAGAGAAATCTAGTGTTTGAGAAGAGTTTGTTCTCGAATTCGATTCAATGGAAGAGATTACGGAAGGAGTGAACAACATGAACTTGGCCGTTGATAACCAGAAGAAGAATCGGATTCAGGTTTCCAACACTAAGAAACCTTTGTTCTTCTACGTCAATCTCGCTAAGGTATAAAACTCCT
>OVAF01002835.1:0-14325 GCA_900406245.1 Odontarrhena argentea | reverse complement strand
TGTGTCCTTAGTGTACTCAAGGTTAATTGGTTGTATACGATCAATTATACACATCATTAGGGTTTAGGGAATTTACAGGGAATCATGGTTTGACAAATCAGAATTTAGGAAACAATGCATGACTAGTTATCACTTTCTTTCTTTTCGGTACTTGATTCATAGCTAGGATTGAATTGTGGCTAAGAAACCATCAGAGTACGTTTAACCTTATAACTGATTTAGAAAGCCCTAAGGCACCACGCTCGGGGGAACAATAAACTTCTTGTGTTGAATGACTATAATGTAGTAGACGATCGGGACCAAAGCATTTTAATATTAACCTGGGATTTTGCATGATTCTGTACTGGTCGATGCCCGACAAAGGAAGGCTAGTGTTTCTTGATTTTCAGTTCATAAGTTGATTTTAGAAGACTGCATTGATTTACCTAACCTGAATAATTTAAACCATGATCCCTGATGATTCCTGAATGCCTTAACGTGTTTATTTATTTACTACTAAACCGTTTCATTTCCTTTTGATTTTCAGATTCGTATATTCCCTGATTCGATCGAACGTCTTCAACATCAGATCGAACCATACCAACATCTCATCCGAGATACTTGCTTGCTTAGCTCATGAAATCTCAAAGTTGTTTATGTGTGTCACTGCTATCTGTGGGATCGATAACCTTACGTACTACTGCAAACATGTGCGCTTGCAGAAGTTCTAGGGTGAAAAATTTACCCTCATCACAAAGCACTAAAAATAACAGCAGAACATCTTTAAATTAATACCTCGGTAAATTAAAAAGGTTTTTCGGTCCCAAAATTAATTTATGATCTAAATAATACCTATATGAATCAATATCTCAATAAATTAATAAAATTTCATCGCAATGTTGTTAATTTATGGAGGTTTTACCGTACATGTTTCAGCTCCAAAATATCAAAATATTATCCAGGCACTAGTTACAAACAATAAGCAGCAACTATTACTCGTTCAATGATTTTAAAAGGTCCATATCGTTAGAAAGGTCTGAGTTTAAACTAGGAATGATAGTTGCAGTTTGCAATGCGGAATTAGGTGATAACGGTTTGTGGTGCGGCTTAAATAGTGGTGCGGATCAAGTGCGGTTCATATAAAACAATGTAAATAAGTAAGTTTCATGATAACAAGTGAATGGTAACATTATGTGTTTGGGGTTTTTTTGTGGCTTTTGGAAGCATTATGGAGTTTATCAACAAATTATGGAGCAAGGACGAAAAAAAATGAGGAATCCTGCAGTGAGTGACGACCGACAGCCCACTGAAGCATCGACCGACACACAAAAAAAAGTTTTCAAAAAGATCACATGGCCCTGTCGACTGACAGAACACCATGGTGTCGATCGACACCCTCTTTGAGGCAGAAATGGAAACTTTCCAAATGACGATGATTCTGCAATGAAGGCTGATTGATGCTCGATATTCAGCTTCTAGAAGACACCTTTTTACCCTTGTTCGTGCCTCTTACCTATAAATACTCTCGTAGTTCTCTCTTTACAATCATCCAAGTTTTAATAAAAGTTACTCTACAAATTTTGGTTCGTATCATGTTTTTTCTCACCATGTGTGAGTAGTTCTTTGTTGAGTTTTGTGTAGTAGTAGGATTGTGCATATCATAGTAGTAGGATGGTGTCGTTTCTCTTGTGTTTTCAATTATACTCTTTAGAGTGATCCGATCTCTATGCCATTCCCGAAAGGGAGGATCATTGGGTATTAGAGGATATGTTCTTCCCAGTTAACGGTCTTAGGGTCCTAGGCTCTGACAAATCCGTGGTTATGACACGCCGGGATTCGAATAATAGATGCTACTAACTTTCATGGCGGACTACATCTAGTATTAGGAATTGATCACTTTATTTATGAGTCTAGTCTAGAATCTATGCTCATTTTTTATTATTGCCATCACATGAAGGTATCCTGTAGGATTGGAAGAGTCTTAACCTACGCAAAAACAATAGTCTTGTGAAGCAACATGTGTTCTAGCTCAAGAATGAGAAACTCAGAGCGTAGTAGCGAACGACACTCCACAAGGTTTTACCGTACATGTTTCAGCTCCAAAATATTTTAATATTATCCAGACACTAGTTACAAACAATTAGCAGCAAGGTCCATATCATCAGAAAGGTCTAAGTTTAAACTATGAATGATGATTACGGTTTGCAATGCGGAATTAGGTGATAACGGTTTGCGGTGTGGGTTAAATAGTGGTGCGGATCAAGTGCGGTTCATATAAAACAACGTAAATAAGTGTGTTTTATGATAACAAGTGAATGGTAATATCACAATAAATTTTCAGATCCACACGTAAATCTGTGATTCGAATGTTGCCATTCAAGGTCTAACTCTATTATCATAAAACCACATCATCGCTACATCATTTATGACATGGTATATTATAATTACTGTCATATTTAATAGTCAAGTAACAATATCTTTATGAGACAACATCTCATAAGTTTTTTCTTTCTTTCTTTTTGACGAAAACTCGCCTTAGCAGCCTAAAAAGTTCTTTCACTAGATCTTGCCGTGCTTGACTCTGGACCCCTGTGGTGGCTTCCATAGCACCGGCATCGGTTCGGTAGTCCATCTTCGCTTTCTTTTTAGTTTCCCTCCCTTATTTTAGTTCCTTGCTCCTTTGCGATTTGTGCTTCTCTGGTGGTTGAAGAGAAGTCTAGTGGTGGTGAATTTCGATCTGAAGCTGCAGTAAAGGTTCCGGTCAAGGAAGGACCTCGGAGCTGCTATAGCAGCATACGCCTCACCGTGGGCGGTTCTTTTGGTCCTCTTCAGTTTCTGGGTTCATCCCGATGTAGTCTTCTCTCCAGTGCTATCTCTATTTCTCCTTCTCGGTCCCGGTCTCTGTTTGTTCAGCAGATTTTGGAGTCGTCGTTCTGGTTCTCAGAGATTGTTTAGAGCCTCCAATTCGTTGCTCAAATTGCAGATGGTCAAGTTTGGGGTCTCACCTTCCGTTCTGGTGGGTCTCTCCGATCGTCTATGTTGGTTCAGGTTTGGTTCTTCTTTTCTCGGGTCTGGTGTTGGTTGCTTGTTTTTCGATCCGGGTTTGATTTCTTGCCATCCATCTTGTGATTGGCTTTATCTGGTGTTGAATTGTTTGTGCTCCTTGTCTCTACAATTGGATTTGGTCGAAACCTAGTCATTTCCTAGTCTACTTGTGAGGTGTTTTTTCTCTTTGTCCGTATGTCGTTTCCTGTTCAGTTTGGTCAGGCTCATATTATTGTGTTCATTTCGACATGTAGCTTTAAAATTCTATGGGAGGCTCACTAATCGCTTGTATTGTAGTCTTTTTGCGATTGATTGTTCATCTCAGTGGGAAGTGGTGGAAGTTAGGTCTTGTTTCTTTCATGGTTGTGATCTTAATGTTGCTTCTTAGCCTCGATTTGGGTTGTTCCCTTGTTTAGTTTTCCTCTTTTGGACTTTGGTTTTTTGGATATCTAGGCAATCTAGCTTTGTATTTCTTTTTGGATGTTTCAGTTGCTTTAATAAATTGGTTTAGATGGTAAACAATAATATAAAATAAAAAGAAGAAGAAGAAAGAAATAAAGAAGTAATAATGTCTTTATCTGTACATTTGTTGTAACATAAGTTAAAATGTCACTTCTAAAATAAAAAATAGAAATTTTGACTTTGATTAATAGACATCACAAACTATTAAACTTTATGTCATTGACCAAAATTTCATATATAATTAGATATCCAGTTTCTACATTATCTTTGTATATATTGTTTTGCGTTGACTTCGAACATGAGTACAGATATACGAGGTTGATATAAACCAAGTTACATTATTCTATTCTGTTGTGAAATTGTAAGATATTTGTGTTTGGTAAAACAACATATTCTTAGTGGTTGTTGTTAATATATTATCTGATTCGCACTAATAGCCATTCTACTCTCTTCTTTCAAATTGAAATAATTATTGTTTCTCTTTCACTGTCATAAGAAAAGGAAGCGATTGGTACTAGCCACCTTTGATTCGATTTGAAAATGTATATTTGTTTGAACATTTGGTATCAAGTTGTATTTGAAAATTTGGACTATGATGTGCAGTCTTAATAGTCTATTGTAGTGATGTCTCTGAGTTATCATCTCGTTTCACGCCAGTTTGCAGAAATAAAATAAAATTTAAAAATGTGTAAGTCATGTTATTCAAATAACTCCATAACTAATTGGGAGTTCTAGACTAAAACAACATATACATCTCTTTTTGGAAATCAGCCGTCTTTTTATTACAGAGAAATTCTTTCTAATACACTTTTTATCTTCCACTCTTTCACTTTTACACTTTTTAAATTTGATATGTTTTGGCTATTTTAGCTTTGTTAATTTGTTTTTGAGTTTATGTTTTAGGGTTTGAGTTTAGGGTTTAATTGACTTATGATTTATAGGGTTAAAAATGTTGGTTTTAGGGTTTTTAAACCTTAAAACCAACATTCGAAACCCTAAAACTATATAAATAAAAATAAGGATGAGCAAGTAAGAGGGCTAAGGGTTTGGGGTTGAAGGATGATAAGTGATGTTTAATACAATTTTTTCTTCAAAGTGTAGTTTTGAAAGAATAGTAGCAAACAAATGTAAATTTCAAAGAATGAAGTTAAAAAGTGTATTTTTGATATTTTCCCTTAGGAAATTATCCCAAATACACTTTTTAAGTGGCTACCTTTCAGTTGANAAAAAAAAGTGGCTATCTTTCATTTTTACACTTTCACTTTTACACTTTTTAAAATTTATATGTTTAGACTCTTTTAACTTTGTTAATTGGGTTTAAGATTTTGTATTTAGAGTTTGGTTTTAGGGTTTAGGGTGTAGGGTTGGTCTTAGATTTAATTACCTTAGGATTTCTAGGGTTTAGTTTTTTTTTTTTGGGGGGGGGGTGGAACCTATTTTTAGGGTTTAAAATTATTATTTTAGGGTTTTTAAACCCTAAAACCACCATTATAAACCCTAAAACTCTATAAATAAAAGTGAATTTGAGTGATAGGTTTATGATTTAAGAATGATAAGTGGTATTTAAAACAATTTTCCTTCAAAATAAAGTTTTGAAAGAATGGTAACAAAAATTGTATTTTTGAAAGAAATGAGTTAAAAATGTATTAATGATATTTTCCCAATCTCAATCTCAAAATTCACTTTTATTTATAGAGTTTTAGGGTTTATAATCGTGGTTTTACGGTTTAAAAACACTAAAACCAATATTATAAACCCTAAAAATAGGTTTCACCCCTAAAAACTAAACCCTAGAAATCCTAAGTTAATTAAACCCTAGACTAATCCTACACCCTAAACCCTAAACCCAAACCCTAAACCCAATTAGCAAAGTTAAAAAAGTCTAAACACATAAATTTAAAAAAGTGTAAAAGTGGAAGTGTAAAAATGAAAGATAGTCATTTAAAAAGTGTATTTGGAATCATTTCCCAATTAACTGTTCAATTGATATCAACAAATATTTTATTTGAGTATCGAGAGATCTGGCCTTAAAATGAAGATTGTTACTCAACGAATTTACAATTACATCGCATAGTTGATCTTGGTGTTTATCTGGCCTTAAAATGAAGATTACCACCAACGAGACGAATATGTTTATGCTTTCCGTTTTATTGTAAAGTAAAAAATCTATAAATTAATACTCGATAAATTAATAATCTACATATAATAATAAAAAATTCGATACCTCGACCAATGCAAAAATTAAACAAAAATCAATAAAAAAGAAGATAATAATTTCTTAGAAACTCCAATGTCAATATATGATCCCAATTATATCATAAATTAATAATTATGTAAATTATGTATGTATAACTAATTGGGGTTCTTGCAAAAATAGACTACAATTTGGAGGCAATTGTAAAGTTAGACCCCTAAGACCTCCTCACTCACCTTGGTAATTTTCTACCACTTCTCTCCTCCAAACACTCACTCATTTACGGATCTGTGCCATTGTCATGTTTTTTTTTTTTTTAAACGCAGAGGACCATTTGGTCCTCATCTTCTCCATTTAATTACATGTTTGCTATTGTCATTAGTTCTCTCAACCACCATTCTCAACCGTTTTGAAGCTTTTAAAGCTCTATAAAAGCTTAAATTCGGCTTTCAACCTCTCTTTATGCCATTATCCTTCAACGAAATCATCAAATTCATCTTAAATCTCATCTAATTTCAATCCGAGATTTTGAAAGTTATCGTGCTCACGATTCCGACGGTCCTAAGTGACGAAGCAATTAGCATTGGGTTGTACTACTTGCAATCAACGTGTTTGTAGCTCGACGGAGGTTAAAAGTAAGAGTCTGATCGATCGTCGTTAAATTTATAAGTCATCTACGATAGCAGACTTACTTGACTGTCTGCTAAATTATATGGGGATTACTTTGAGAATTAACTTTTTTTTCATAGACTTTGAGTGAAGTCTGTTGTGTTTCTTTCGAAAAGAAAAAAATAATGGCAGACTTCCAACGAGGTCTGTTGTAGACGAGGTCTAGATTTGGAATTGACCAAGGGGAAAAACTTTTTGTCCCCTCTGGGGCCCAGTTTGACCACGGTTCCGGTAGACTGACGTGTAACTCTACTCAGTCGAGCAGACTTACGTGTAAGTCTACTCGTTTTAGCAGGCTTACGAAACCTTTTTTGAATTGCAAAAGTAGACCTTTTTGAAGAAGAATTACTAGAAAGTCTTCTACAATATTTCGTCAATTGTAAAACTAGACCTCTATTTTATTTAGTAAACGTACACGATTGTCTGCAAAAATGAGTAAACGTACATGTAAGTCTGCGTAATTATTGATTTTACAGATTGTCGTGATAGTCTGCTCCTTCTCTGGACCGCAGACGAACCTAGCAGTCTGCCCAAACTCGGCAGACTGTCGAGTTTAGTCTGTGACATTCATAAAATGTGTTTACACCATTTTTGTATAGTTTTTCATAAATTTTTTTCATCCCAATTGTTTGATATGTCTATTTGGTGATCATGTACAATTTTTGTCACTTTATTCGCAATAATCTATGTATTAAGAATATTCTTGTGTTTATTTGGATATTCGACGGTTTGACACAAATTACTTGGAAGTCTGCCAGCAGACGTTTCGGTTAGTCTGTAATTTGGATCCGAATTTGTAATTCAATTTCCGGTCAGTTGAGATGTTCTTTTTTATTTTTTTTTATTTTATCCCATAGGCTTGTAAGACTTATAAGTTCCAACTGTGTGAGTTTTAGATGTTTATTCGACATATTATTGCTTGAACTAGCTTTTTGATGTTTTGAGTAAACTTGCTTTTAATTTCAGACTGACATATATGTCTGCTTTTATATACTCATATGGTTTTTCCGTATTTGTGAGGCAATGCATAAAATACCTAGTTTTTTTGGGAGATGGGTAGTCATGGAAGACTCCTCATGGCATTTTGTGGTTGACAAGTCCAAAGGAGGGAGAGTGTTTCTTCCACGAGATGGATGCACTTACCGGGAACTAGTTGAAATGGCACTCGAGGATTTGGGGCTCGACACGGAAGATACGATGGTTGATACGATGGTTGATCTTTCTTACCCACTACTTGACGCAATGATTGACCCCAAGGTGATTGATACACCGCCTATGTTTTTCTTGAACAATAGAGGAAATGGGTGTTCAGAATGAGGCTGTTGACGAGTGCGTGGTTGAGTCCGATGATGAGGATGAAGATGTGGAGGAAGATGAAGATGCGGGTGAGCACGAAGTTTCGGATGAGGCTCTCAGTACGGACGAACCCATTTTACATGAACATAATGTTGAAGTAAAAGAAGAGGACTCAGATGTTGATTACAGTGTTTACGGCAAAATGTTCGATTCATCGGAGGATGAATCAGAATCTGATATGGACGACGATAGTGGTAATGATGGGATTGTGACCATCAGATTGAATTGTACTCATCAAATCCGTTTCAACAGGGGGTTCTCATCGAAGAGTGAACTCGAGCCGGAGATGAGAACCACCACGCTCCTCCAAAAATTTCCACTCAAAATTAAGAAGTCAAATACGAAATTCCTCCTCGCCATTTGTCGGGTGCAAGGTTGTACTCGGAGAGTTAGAGAGTGTTTGAAGAACGAGCCAAATAAATATTAGTTGACGAAATACGTCAAGACAAATACGTGTTCCATTGCGGATCGAGCCTTGGAACGCAAGTCTTGTACCTCGAGGCCCCTTGCAAAGTTGTTTATAGACCACTTTGGTATTATAGACGGAATCCTTCCCTATCACATTAATCAATGGGGAAGTTGTTCAAAATCAAGATGGGGTACACAACCTCCTACAGAACATTGATTCACGCCCAAGAGCAGGTGAGAGGGAGCGCGGTGGTCGGATACGAGACTCTCCCCTCGTATTTGTATCATCTCGGCAAAGCTAGTCCGGGTTTGGTCACTGATCTTGTAGGCAGTGCGGAAGATCGTTTCAAATATCTATTCCTAGCGTTTGGCGCAACGATAGCCGGTTTCCAATACTTGAGGCGAGTAATTGTTGTTGACAGGACACACCTTACCGGCAAATTCGAGGGCACACTTCTAGTCGCAGCCGCACAAGACGCGAATTTTCAATGTTTTCCATTGGTTATTGGAGTAGTGGACATCGAGGATGATGACTTTTGGCACTGATTCTTCACCAATTTGGCGAAATGGTTTACCAACAATTATGTTATGACCATTGTTTCTGATCGTCACCCTTCCATTGCCAACGTGGTGCCGCTGTTTTGCCATGGGCGACTCGGGTATTTGTTACTATAACTTGCAACAAAACATCGTGAAACAGTACTGCGCGAAAGAGATACTGTACGTGGTGAAGAGTGATGCGTATGCATACACGCTTGTTGAGTTTAACAAGCACATGAACGACAGAAGTCTGCCAAGTAAGTCTGCTCAATCTGACAGACTTACTAAGCAGATAAATTTGGTAAAAGAAAATAGAGAAATGTAGACAAACTTGATCCATCATCACAGACTTGAAATTCTTACGCCCATGAGAACCTCCGTAAGACAGCAGTAGGGGTGTTCTATGAATCGCAGGATGAATTGGGTTTTCGTATTTCTGTGCCAATTCGGACATAGCATAGTATACCCAACTCTGCAGAACCCCAACAAAACCTTCCATCGTGTATGACTTTGCTAAGTAAACACTCTTCACAACAATGATCAGCATCTTGAAAGTCAACCTTCCCCATGGGTAATCCAGAAAACGTGGTAGATCCATCACCAACCTAGCTAGGTTGACACGAGATGGAGAGCCGGGTGACCGAGCCTCTACCACCCCGATGTATATAGCTAGATAGCCTAGCCTTATTTGGTCTTCCCTACACCAATCTGTAGCGTCCTCGCAAGTCTTTGTCAACAGATAAATTGTTGGCCCAGATTCAGGGTCTACTCCAAGCTGACCCCAGAACACATTCGCTTCGTCTGTGAGAGGAACTTGAGGTTCTAAAACCTCAACATAATCACACCTTAGACCTGTGAGGTACTCAAACTCATTCAGTGAGAACCTACAAGGGTTCACACCTAGAACACTCCATATCTCGTACTTCTTTTTGCACTCGATCTGGAAACTAAACATCCAGGGCACCAGCCTCGAGGCCCATCCAAAGTTGATGTCTATAAACCTTAGGAACACACTCACAAGTGACTCAGATATCTCAGCCCATTCATCTTCGTTCAGGACTTTTTCTAGTTTCCGGAAGAGATTAGCATCATTGCTGTAGTAGTTAATGCTTTTGACCGGCTTGAGTTCTAATCCCTTGGTGTAGAAATCGCCTTGGAAATTCAGGATCTCCGTCATTGGCCATCTACTACAAACACAACACTATTAGTATGTCTTACCCAGAAGACTTCCCCATAGGACTTCATCGGAAGACTTCCAGGTAAGTCTTCCCCAGAAGTCCTCCCCAGTCGTCTTCAAGAGAAGACTTTCTGAGTAGTCTTCCCCAATCATCTTCCAGAGAAGACTTTCTGAGCGGTCTTCCGACAAAGTCTCACACAGAAGTCTTCCCCAGTAAATAGATTAAAGTTAAAATGGAAGCAAAAATGAGAATGTCAATGGATTTAACTTCACCAAAACGATATTTATACTCTTGTAACTTTACAGGTTGTTTTTTAACTGGACCGGTTCAGTACAATTGCACCATTTCAGTACAATACAATCGCGATCATTCAGTAAAATTGCACCGGTTCAGTTATATTTCAGCGGCAAAGTAGATTTCAACCGGTTCAGTGAAGAAATACTAGACTTACTAGACTTATATTTCAGTCTACCCAGATTTTTTCCCCCAAAACTTGGTATTCCGTCCATTCATATGTTTTGAATTAGCAGACTTATCTGTCAGTCTGCCCTAAACCCTAAATTTTTTTCCGCCAATATTTTGCTTCCCGCCCATTTATATTACTTCAATTCGCATACTAACCTGTTAGTCTACAAAACTAAGTCTAAATGACTAATTTAGCATATAATTTAGCAGACTTACCGATAAGTCTACAAAACTAATTTGGCAGAATTATCGGTAAATCTACAACAATAATTTAGATTTCTTTAAGGAAACTTGTAATTTAGCAGACTAATGTTTAGGTCTCAACGGCATCGGCCCAATTCAGAATACGAGTTCGCAAAAATACAGAGACCTTATTATTACAGAAACCAGATCTAATAGTTTTTAAACCAAAGGTACGAAATCAAACCTAGGATGATTACAACAACAACTACATGCTTCAGATCGACAGAGGCAACGGTATTCTTCCAGTAGTTTGCTCCATCAAGCCTCTCGACCATTGATTCCTTCAAATCCGTTATAGATGATCTGTATGAGACACAATTTATCAGAGAGCTTGGCTTCAACATCGTCATCTGTTTCAAGGATGTCTAAAATTGATGATTGTTTGTTAACATCATACCATAGGTCAAGAATTTCTTCAATCAAAGCCTCATCCCACCACTTGAAAATATGATGTCCACCATCCTAAATGAAATTAAATCATGAGAACAATGTATCATTAGACTACCACGTTGGCAAAAAAGACAAAAAACAGAAACCAAATTAATGTAATACCTTATGGTTCTTGCATCCGTAGAATACTCTCCCCGGGTTCGGATCTGTAGTGGATGTTTGTGTCACCGGTAACATACCGTAGTTGCAAACCGCAGAAATCCCAGATTTTGCCTATCGGGATGTAGGATTATCGACGGATTATAGTCATCCCAGTACTCCTCCGACCAACTGACTTTGCTGCTGGACGGTTGACTGTACCTGAATTTTCCTATAATACGACAGCAGAGAAGAAAATATCGTGGTGAGGGATGGAGATGTTCGAGAAGACAGAGAAATTAGTGAGAGAGGCAAAATCTCGTTATAACAAAATTAGGGTTTCCAGCCGCCAAATCAGTTTACGTACTAGTTCTCTGAATCCCGGTTAGGTTAAAATTTTCGGTTCGAGCAGACTAACTTGTAAGTCTACTAATTGGCCAGAAAAATATGTCCAATCATCTATAGAGAAATCTTATTTAAATCATATCTCTTACATCAATCTTATTTTATATACATTAAAATATATTAGTTTAAGATAATTTAAAATTTTCCTAGTTTAACTTAATTATTTACAAAATTTAAAATTAAAATCTAAAAAATTACTGACGAGCAGATTGTCGGGTAAGTCTGCTAAATCTTCATTTTAATCAGATTTGTCCCGAACCTAAAATTTTGTTAAATTAATTCTTTTTGTGAAATTATATTTTATACACGCTAGAATACTCCGTTTTCAAATGTTTTTTATTTTTCTTTGTTCAAAATATTTTTTACCTAATTTTAAATTAAAATCTAAACAATAAGTAGTTCAATAGACTAATATGTAAGTTTATGAAAATCACATTTTCATACACTTTCGTTAAAGTCTACCGAGCAGACTTATTTTCTACCAGGACACTTACCCAAGGTTAAAATCGTTATTCTGACTCCTTTTTTTTGTTTGTTCGCTGGGGCTGAAATAGACAATTCACCCCTCTTAGGGTCCAGCGAAGGTCTACTTTTGCAATTGATTCAAAATGGCGTCTAGTTTTTCATTCAAAATCAAATAATGGTCTATAGACAGCAATTTCCCCTAACTAATAACATGTACTAAAACATGATCATATTGTTGCTTATTTTTATTTAAGGTTGATATCTCCTTAAACTTTGTCTTTAATTTTACTTACTATATAAAAGAAATTATATTGTATTTTAGATATGTAGTAAAGACTCGTAAAATCTTATAGGTATGATAGTTGATTCTTTACGCATAACATTTTTTTATTTGAACATCAACATTAATTTTATTCGTCATATTTTCTTGTAAACTTTGCACTTATGAAAATTTTTCATTTTCATTAATCCAATATGTTACTAAAATTATATCTATTGCGAAATATGAGCTTAATAATTTTGACTTTGCTTATTTGCATTTATTTTTATAATTTTCTTAATATAACATCATTTGAATTTATTTTTTTGATAAATTTATAGATTAAAAAAAATATTCTCTGTAAAATAATAATTATTAATTTATCAATTAATTAATATCTCTCAAAATTAATAAATTTTTAAGTACCTAACATTATTAATTTATAAAGGTTTTACGGTATAAGACTATAAGTTTATTTCATTGTAAGAGTACAATAGACTTATACAATTGGTNTTTTACAATTGGTTTTTTTTTTTTTTTTTTTTTGAACGACTACAATTGGTCTTAAAATAATTTTGCACGAAAGGGCTTTATATCCCTTGTGTTTGTAGGCGGATTAATATGCACTTTTAATTCGACAGGAAAAAAAATATATACAGAAAAAAAAAAAAAGCAAAAGTGATTAATATGGAGTCGGAGATCCCTTTCTTGAGCGAGAGTGAGCACAACGTTGACGTTACAATCCATGATGATTCTTCCTCCAACAATGAGCACAGAGTCAACATGACAACCGATGCCAATTCTTCACCAACATATGAGCAAACACGACATGAGGTTGTGGATCCATATCAAGTTTTAGTTGGGCAAAATTTCTGCGAGTTTGTTGCGATTGTGGTCCAGATTGTTGCAGGCATACTTGTTCTGACTCTGACAAAAGATGAACTTCCACAACAAAAATTTGTTACAATGATCACCGTTTATACTTGTGCTTCAATTGCCACTCTCCCTACTCTATGTTGGCGTTGCTGGCAATATGACCGAAGTAATAGATCAGTGACAAGGTATAGACTATATTTATTATTTTTATTTTTCTTCTGAAATCATTCAAAATAGAAATCCATAATGCCTATACTGATTTGCAGGAACGACATGATGGTGGACAAGTTGAAAAATATGATTGAACTTTTCTTCGTGGGTTGGGTTGTCGTGCTTTTATGGCAACTTCTTGACAAATCATATACCACTCAACACTTATGGTGTGCCTGGAACAAAATTTACATTTATGTCTCCAAAACAGGATTCATTTCTCTAAGAATATTCACCATTAATGTCCTTTTGCAGGTTATGTATGCCTTTCCTTGTTTTCAGTGGCATCCGATATGTGTGTTTTTATCCCAGATTTGCGGGGCTGTGTTTTTTAATGCCTTTGGTACTACATCTTACCCAAGGTATGGATGCCATTGAGAAGATTGATCCCATTGTGACGCTTGGCTTTGTAATCATTGTGTGCATCGCTGGAACTATTCGGTGCATCTTCACAGAGACATAGCGTTCTCTTCTTTCTATTTCTCAACAATTGTTCCGATACTCTCATGTATTTATCAAAGAATCCTTATTTTGTTCCTGAAATTCGTGCCAAAACAAAAAGACATGATGCCTTAAGCATGTTCTATGTCTACATCATTGTTCTATGGGTTGGTTTACATCAACTTCTCACAAGTATATTATTGTTCGTCTGTTTTGAGTTAAGTGCCCAAGAAAATAATATATTAGAAATTAATTTAACTTAATTTTACTTAATAATTTAAACACATATTCTACTTAATTTTGATCTAATGTTCCGATGTGACTTTGTGTTATGCTTTTTTTCTTTATGCATGGTTTATTTATGCCATTATGGTACTTGTCTAGTTTTTATGGCTTATGGCTTTAAGCCTTAAGATTTGCCTTTTACTGGTTTGAACTTTGAAGTTGAACATTTGTCATTTCTCTGTTTCGGTTATTTTGTATCGACATTTCAAATATTTTTGAATTTTCGGATAATTTTCATGTTTTCAGATTTATTTTTATATTGGGAAAATCTCACCAATACCATTTTTCCATAAAAATGTTCCATCCCTACCATCAAA
>OVAF01002833.1:0-14329 GCA_900406245.1 Odontarrhena argentea | reverse complement strand
CTGCAATTGTCACAGTGAGTAAAGTGGTTAAGGAAAAGGCTTTCCTATGGAGACCAAAAGCTAACATGAGTTGTATGGGTGATGCACTACATGAAAATATCGCATGGCCTATACATAAGATTAAGTTCATTCGAGAACAGTCATCGAAGAACACATCGCCGCCAAAGGTAACATTTAAAACATATTCATATGTAGTGTTTCTGTTGCTTTTTGTTATTGACTATGAGATAAATTGTTTGGATTATTGTAGAGTACTAGTGTAAGTGTAAGTAACAGCCCCGACACCAACAAATCTGTAAAAACCAAATGCATCCTCTTAGATTGCTCTGGAACAGGAGAAAGAGTTGCTGAAGGGAGAGTGTGCTCTACAAACCCAAAAACATGAGATCGTCACATATGGCTCTACTCATGGTAGTATGAAATAATCCCATTAAGAAATTTTTGACGTGGATGCTTTAACTTAAAATAAAAACGTCAAAATTTTGATAAGAATATAGCCACCGAACGCATTTTCTCATTTGTCCAATGGCCACAGATATTTTTAGGCTAAATGGCTAATGCATCTTCATTAACCTCTATGGGTTGATTTTGAAACGTAGCATTATCCAGTTAACACATATACTTGTAACTTAAAAATGAAGAAATCTAAACAAGTCACCTAATGACATATTTTCTTCATTTCTCCAATGGCCATTTAACTTCAAATACAGGTAATGATAACTTTTGATATATCTTCCCAAACGAAAAGTTTATTACACAATTAACTACTTCAGCAAGGCAGTCTCTTCTTTTTGGGAAGGCAAAGGCTATAACTCTGGGAAAATGGGATCCCAAGAGAAACTTAAAGAGGCACTTTTAACAATTCAAATATCCCAGGTTTTGTTCCAAACTGTCCGAGGAATTGGAACCCGAATTAAAAAGACAGCACAGACCAGATGGGTTTTTTTTCTACTTCTTTGCATTCACATCCAAATTCATCTCCTGTAGATTAAGCAACAGATCGTTTGAGCTCAAGTACACCTTGTTTGCAGAGTTTGCTATGGTCTGCGCAATCTCTCTTGCCGCTTCAATCTTCCTCAGCGTTATGAAAGCTTGGTTGTTTGCGATTGCTTGACCTATGAGCTGAGCACTCTTGGCTTCTCCCTACAAAAGGCAGGAGAACGATTTGTCATGCAAACAATATTGGTCTCAGAATTTAGAAGATTTGAAATGGAAGGAAGAGGATTTTTCTATACCTCTGCCCGGATAACTGCACTTCTCTTGTCCTGCTCTGCCTTCTCAACGATAAACTTAGCCCGCTCAGCCTCTTGAGCTGCCACCTGCTTTGCTTCAATGGCAGCTGTGAACTCCTTCCCGAATGTCAGGGTCGTAATGGACACATCGTCAAGTGCAACGTTGAAGTTTGCTGCTCGTGCAGTCAGAATCTTCCTGATTTCCCTACTGACTGCCTGAAAGTTACCGCAAGATCTGTTCACTTACTAAGAAAGAGGAGTGGAAGAAGAGCTAGAATTTACACAGCTACTGATATACCTCTCTCTGAGTAATAAGCTGGCTTGCATTGTATTGAGCAACCACAGCTTTCAAAGTCTCGTGGATAATAGAAGGCAGAACTCTTTCGCTGTAGTTCTCACCAAGGGTTCTGTAGATCTCAGGTAACTGGTCTGCCATGGGACGCGTGAGAACCCTAAGCCCAATTTTGACCTGAAAGTTTCAAAACCCACAAAAATGCGTAAAACATATGAAGTTGTTTACTAGTAGTCTAAACCAGAATGGCAGATAAAACCAGATAACATTAGCTGAAGCCAAAGACTTCACATTCCCCCAATCCAAAACAAAAGTGACACAAAATAGGAGTTGAAGCAGAGTACCATCTGAAGATCACGGCTTCCGGACGTACTCTCAACAAGGTAGGGTCGTGCACGAACATCATAGATGACAGGCCTTTCGAACCAAGGAACCATAAGGTGAGTACCCTCAGGGTAAACCTGAATAATAACAAGATTACCAACTACATACTTGTAAATATAAAAGACTATAAATAAAAACAGCAGAACAACAAGATTTTATAACCGATAACCAAACATGGACAACAAATCAGCCTCAGGATTAAGATTTTCCCAAACGGTAACTAACAAATCAAGAAACAGTGACTAACCGCATGAGAACTCGCTGGGAACTTTAAGGGGATAACAGAAAGGAGGAAAGTATATATTTGCACTACAGCTCGAAAGAGTGACTAACCTTATCTTTGATACCAACTAAACGGTTAAACATGATGGCTCGGTGTCCTCCATCAACATTGTAGAGACTGTGGGTGGCACCGTAGAGACCAAGTCCACCGATAATCCCAACCTTAAGCAAGGCAGATAAGGCACCACCACCTGGCACCTTGGGAACTTTGACGTTGTTCAAATTCATCCTTTTCTAGAACAATCCAAATATCAAAAATTCACAGACATGCTTAGTCAGATCTACTCGATTGTGCAAATGAAAGACTACGGAAAGTGTCAAGTAACAAATAATAAAGTCAGATTCAGCATACGAAAGCTATAAAGGATGGAAATTTAACTATTTTCCAAGAACATTTCTATTTAAACATCAAATACTCGCATACTAGGCACGAGTAAATGAAAAAAATTAAGCATAAAATTTTCACCCAACTTGAAAAATGTACTTGTTAACTGGAATTTCAATAGGAAGTGAGCTATTACAAAAGAAACGGCGAGAAGCGTACCTGGAAACTTGGGTAAATGTAGCACCGAGAGCGCAAGGTGAAGATCTTGAGAAAGGGGTATAGGGTTTAAGCTCTACGTTTCCTATTGGAGAAGAAGACGGTCTCCTATTTTTCTCTTTAAGACGAAAAAGAACTTTGGGCTCACGTTATACCTTAATGGGCCCAAAGACGTCAGGCCCTCTACTATATTCGCTTGTAAAACTTGTATAATTTACTTACTATGAACACTGAAACGAACTCTTGAGTATTCCAAACATGAGTGAACATGCCTTCTGATGGGCTTGATTGTGAAATAGAATAGTTTATTGGGCTTAGTTTTGAAAAGCCCGAGAACGTGATGATTAATACGACAAACGTCATTGCAGCTAAACATGCAACCGAACAGTTGTCGCAGCAGATAAAACGAATCAACTCGCCTAGTGTCGCCGCGTCTTCCCTCAGGTGTCATCTTCTTTCCTCTTATTCCTTTTTTAAATACAAGATTTTGGCAGCATCTGGTAAAAACTGTTCGATCATATCGCCACAATATTTAACACTGCACAGTAGTGATGTAAATTGATGATGCTTATTGTCAAAATTAGATTTATAATTCTTCTCCCCCCGTTTAAATTCAATTATCATGGGTCATAAAGAGAATTAAAGATGATGGATAATATATATAGAAAGGATAATAAAACCAGCAGAGTTTCTCTATATGGAAGCAAAAAAAAAAACCAAAAAGGAGATAGAAACATTTGATTTTGTCGTAATTTAATATATGCGGAGAGAACGCTACGCGCATGACTGTCGAGAGACACTTGCTCGAACTTATAGAGTGACGTGTAAAAACAATAGATTCATTACCCCATGCAAACCCAATCTTACGTGGCACATACTTTCATGCTCACTCCACTATATAAACTCCTTCTAACTCCCATATCTCTTCATTCATCTTTCACAAACACAAAATAATAAACAAATGGCTAGGCTCAGTGATGTCCTCGTAGCAACCTTCGGGGTCCTCCTAGTTCTTAATGGCTGCCTTGCACGGCAGTCACTTGGAGTTCCTCCTCAGATGCAGAACGATTGTAACCTTGATAACCTAGACGTTCTTCAGGCTACTGAAGCTATCAAGAGTGAGGCCGGTCAGATAGAGTACTGGGACCACAACCATCCTCAGCTCCGATGTGTTGGTGTCTCCGTTGCTCGTTTTGTGATTGAACAAGGCGGTCTCTACTTGCCTACCTTCTACACTTCCCCCAAAATTTCCTACGTTGTTCAAGGTCCATAACTTTCTATCATTTTTTCCATCGAATATATGTATATCATCTAATGAAGACAAAACCAACCGTTTAACCTCTCTCTATATATACACAGGTATGGGTCTTCGAGGAAGAGTGGTCCCTGGATGTGCGGAGACCTTCATGGACTCGCAGCCAATGCAGGGACAACAAGGACAGGGACAACAAGGACAGGGGCAACAAGGACAGCAAGAACAACAAGGACAACAAGGATTCCGTGATATGCACCAGAAGGTGGAACGTCTCCGACAAGGACATATCTTTGCCAACACTCCAGGCTCTGCCCAATGGATCTACAACTCCGGAAACAAGCCACTTGTCATCATCGCTCTTCTCGACATTGCTAACTACCAGAACCAACTCGACCGCAACCCTAGAGTAATCATTTATTTATACACACTCACATATAGTACCACATCAGTGAGTTAATTTGGCATTTGTTAATTTTGGGCTATAGGTGTTCCGTTTGGCTGGAAACAACCAACAAGGTGGTTTTGGCGGTGAACAACAACAACAACCACAAAAGAACCTGTTGAGCGGGTTCGACCCACAGGTCCTTGCCCAAGCATTGAAAATCGACGTCAGGTTGGCTCAGGAGCTTCAAAACCAAGATGACAACAGAGGAAACATTGTTCGTGTCAAGGGATCTTTACAGGTCGTGAGGCCACCTCTAAGACAGCAGCAGGAGAGCGAGGAGTCGAGGCACCCAGGTGTCCCACAAGACAACGGCCTTGAGGAGACTATTTGCACCATGAGGACTTACGAGGACATTGACGACCCAGCTCGTGCTGACGAGTACAAGCCCAACCTCGGCCGTATGACCACCGTCAACAGCTTGACCTTGCCCATCTTGCAGCAAGTCAGGCTCAGTGCTACCCGAGGAGTTATCCAGGGTGTAAGTATATTTACAATAATTTCCTTTCATGAGAAATTTTTTTATAATATCATATCATCATCCAATTCATAATATATATACATATTCTATCAAATGTTGCAGAACGCGATGGTGCTGCCCAGATACAACATGAACGCGAATGAGATCTTTTACGTCACGGCAGGACAAGGAAGAATCCAAGTGGTGAACGACAACGGACAGAACGTGTTGGACAAGCAGGTGCAGAAGGGACAGCTTGTGATCATTCCACAAGGATTCGCATATGTTGTCCAGTCCCGCCAAAACGACTTCGAGTGGATCTCTTTCAAGACTAACGCTAACGCTATGGTCAGCACTTTGGCCGGTCGAACCTCGGCCTTGAGGGCGTTGCCATTAGAGGTCATAACCAATGCTTACCAGATCTCTATCGAAGAAGCTAGAAGGATCAAGTTCAACACACTTGAGACCACCTTGACTCATGCCTCTGGTGGACAGCAAATGATCGAGCAGATTGTTGAGGCTTAAGTGGAACGTTTTTCTTTTTAGTAATAAAGTAGTGACATGTAAAAGTCAGTTTATAATCATGTCCCTTTTTTACCTTTTAACGTATGTGTATTGTGTAAAATATGTGCCTTATAAGCACACAACGGCACCTCACTTGTAGGTAACCCTTTCTTCTCATAAATAAAAGGGAAGTTTCGAGTTTGCGCCATTTCCTTTCTCTATTGAATTTAGTTTGGATTGTTTTGCAAGTTTTAGGGGGAATTTTAAATCTACCATTTCAAATGTATTACTAACTAGGGGAAGGTCCGCGCCTTGCGCGGATTTAAAATATATTATATTGAAAAAAATATATTGTAAGATTATATATATATATATATATATATATATATATTGATATATATTGAAACTCTTTTATAGCCTGATGAAAATGTGTTGTTCATTGAAAATTCGATCGATAAGTAAAATGCAATTTAAATAAATAGTTGAGCGATTGTTTTTTGATATTTTATCATATAACACATTTTTTTTTATATATTGCCTATTTGAAATATATACATCTAAAGATGTTTTGGGAGAAATTCAAAGTTCCATTGTTTTGTACACTTTTAAAAAATACTATTGGAAGGAGGTAATTTTTAAAAGGTATAATTTTTTAAGTATAAACTATATGTAGGGTTTTAGGGTTTAATATCTAAGGTTTAGGGTACATAATTTTTTTTTTATCACTTGTTTGAAATATATGCATTTTTCATTTGATGAGTCCGAAAATGTTTTGGAGGAATTTCAAAGTTCCATTTTTTTTATCACTTTTAAAAAATACTATTGGAAGGAGGTAATAGTATAAACTATTTATAGGGTTTATTGCGGAACAAGAACGGTTTGTATAAAATACTGTGAAAATAAATATGGTTTATAGTAAAACATGAATGATAACATAGCAAAAAAAGAAAAATAAAAATTTGTCATTAAAATTGTGTTAAGATAAGCACCATTCATAATCTCAACGGTATTCGTTATAGTACATAGCTATTTGCAGCCAACCCTTTTTTGTTTTATACTTTTGATGTAGTTATTGTTAATTCACGGATTGTATAAAAAAAATAAGTAAATTGAGAGGGACTAAAGATATATAAATATGAGGGAGTAAAGATAAATAAATATTTTAATAGGACACGTGACAACTTCTCAGAGCTAGTTGAGAAAGGAACCTTACTTTATTATAAAGATTTTTAAAAATACTATTGGAAGGAGGTAATTTTTAAGTATAAACTATTTATAGGTTTTATAGCGGATCAAGAACGGTTTGTATAAAATACAGTAAAAATAAATATGGTTTCTAGTAAAATATGAATGGTAACATAGCAAAAAAAGAAAAACCAAAATTTTTCACTAAAATTGTGCCAAGACAAGCACCATTTATAATCTCAACGTTATTCGTTATAGTACAGAGCTATTTGCAGCCAACCCTTTTTTGTTTGATACGTTTGATGTAGTTATTGTAAATCAATGGATTATATAAAAAAATAAGTAAACTGAGAGGGACTAAAGATAAATAAATATGAGGGACTAAAGAGAAATAAATATTTTAATAGGACACGTGGCAGCTTCTCAGAGCTAGTTGAGAAAAGAACCTTACTTTATTATAAAGATTGGAAGGGACATTTTTAAATATACCGTAGAGTTTTAGGTTTAGGATGTTGGTTTTAGGGTTTAAAAATCCTAAAACCAACACCCTAATCCCTAAAACTATTTTTCATCCCTCACAAATCCTAACACCTAAATACTAAACCATAAAATATAAATTCTTATAGTTTTTATATACAATATCTTAATTTTATAAGATTTTAACCCTAAAACCTAAATTTTATAAGATTTTAACCCTAAAACCTAAACTCTAGAAAGTTTACGTAAATTCTAAACTTTATAATTTTTCTAAAACCTAAACCCTAGAACCCTAAAACGGATTTTTTACAAAATAAAAGGTGGTGGGATTTAAAAAGTGGTATATCGAAGATAATATTTTTTATAATTTCTTCAAATTTTATGGTAGAATTTCGTCCTTTATATTTAATTGTTCCGGTCGTTCTTTTGATATTCGGGTGCGTTTGTAAGCAAGATGAAAATAAGATAGTAAAGGATATGAAGTTTAAAGATTAAAATCATAGAATTCTCGATATTATGAGACTAAGGTTAAATTGCACATATCTCAATTATTTATACTAGTCTACTTGGTAGGGAAGCCTAAACACATGGATATGTTGACAGTTCAATGGGTTTTTTATGCTCTAATACCATGTCCAATGATGGGTTCTTATTAAAAACCCCTATTTAAAAAAAAATAAAAAAGAAAAAGAAATTAAGTTGAGGTTCTTAAAATGGGAGAAAGAAGTACTATGCATTATCAATGGTAGTTTCTAAGACTATATCCAATGGTAGAGACTTGAATCGGCATAAATTGGATGAGCTTTATATCTCAAACATGTGTAGATCATCATAACAAGGAAACTAGTGGTGTCTAAAAATTTCCGGCCCGACGTTGGTAGACGCCTTAAGAAAATTAAAGAAATTGAAGCAATATCGACTCCGAATATATCATTGAAACCGAATGCGTTTCAAAAAAAAAAAAAAAAAAATAAAATAAAATAAAATAAAATAAAATCTATACGTTATTACTCATGAAAGATGATTGCGCTACCACTTTTGTTATGACACTTTTTAAATCTACCATTTGGGAAGAGACATTTTCAAATGTACCATCTCTTCTCATTACAAAAGACAAAGATGCCCTTTTCTAGTATTTTTTTTTCTTCTTTCTCCTTCCTCCTTCCTCCTTCCTTCTCCCTCAATCATCTTCCTCCTTCTTCTTCCTCATTCGTTCTACATTTTTATCTATTTTCTTCATAGGTTTTCATAGTTTTTCATCATTCATCATCCTTCATCTGCATCCTCCTTCTTCCTTGTTGAAATCCGAAAAATTAAATCCAAAATTTGTGAATTTGTATTTAGTTCATATACATCTTCTTCTTATTCTTCTTCCTCGATCCTTCTTCCTCCTCCTTATTTCTTCTCTTAAATCTCTAACTTTCATGCTCATCCACAACCGAAAGAATTTCAAATTTGAAAATTTTTCGGATCTGGGATCTGGAAAATCTCAAATCTAAGATTTATCACGTTTTATAAAAAATTTATAAAATTTTGTTAGGTTTGTCTCTGTTAACAAAAAATTATAAAACATTTATAAGTTTTTATAAAGGTTTTTATAGGGTTTTATAAGGTTTATATGACATTTGAAAACCATATAAATTTATAAAGAAAGTTTATAAAATCTTTTAAATGCCTACTAAATGTTACAAACCTTACAAAACAATTTTATAAACAAACTTATAAAACCTTATAAAAACCTTAGAAATCTAAAACTTTTTTATAAAAAAGTATATAAGACATTATAAAACCTTATAAAAATTCATGAAATAGAGAAATATCTAGAGAAAGAGGGAGATAGAAAGACAAAGAGATTGAAAGTTCAAATTTAGTATCTCATGATTGTCAATTTTGAATGATTTATAAGTTTAATCTTTGATTTGGGGTTTTAAATCTCAAATATGAGATTGGAGATTTCAGATCTTAAATCTTAGATCTCATATTTGAGATTTTTTGTTGAAGGTGAAGAATTTGAGAAGAAGAAGAACGAAATCAATTTGAAGGAGGTGAAGAGAACGAGATGTGAAGAATAATCAAATTTTAGAAATTTTTGTGTAGGGGAAGAAGAAGAACTTGAAGATTAAGATGAAAAAAAGAAAAAAAACGTGAAGAAGAAGAAGCAAGGAGAAAAAAAAAAAAACAAGGAAAAAAAAAATAGAGAAGAAAAGAATGTGGAAAAGAGAAGAGGCTTGAGAGGGTATTTTAGGATTATTGAAAAAGAAAGGTGGTAGATTTAAAAAGATTTTCAAACAGTGGTAGATTTAAAATGGGGTATCCAAAAGATGGTATTTTTGTCAATTTCTCATTCTATTTTGATCACCTAGAATTAAAATTTTAGGTTAATTAATAAATACAAAAAATATTATTGATTGTTTGAACTCTTAGATGGGAAAAATACTTATTCACAAAAAGAATTTGACTTAGGCATTCTGTGAACAATTAAACCTGGAATTTAATGCATGTATTAATCGACTGAATTTGCTAAGGATTTTGAAATTACAAGGTTTGGGCATAGATAGTCTTCGCAACGGAAGTTAGTCGATTTTACAATTACGTTTCAATTTGTAAAATTGTTCTTCATTTTTTTTTTTTTTTTTGGCACCAACATTTTAAGACTTAAAACGGCTCAGAAAACCAAGCCGGCGGGACACTACTAACGTAACACAAATGCTGGTTTATAAGTCGAGCACCTCGCGTCAAAGCATCAAATTTGACATTCTGATCTCTTGGGGTCCTCGCCAAACAGAACAAATAAAATTGTTCCTTTTAGAATCTTAAATCTTTCAAGTATGTGTATAAAGCCGGCCAATGGCCTGTAGTAGTCGTGATCTTCAGCAGCTCCATTGAATCTGTAAAGAAGGTTACACAAATTTCGTGTTGGGTAAGCATGCTCTCCATCGCCCAGAGGAGGGCATCAAACTCGGAATGTAATGACGACAAACTTCGACACAAATTCGTGGAACCATGATAACCCCGTTGTTTTCTCTGATGTAAACCTAGCCAAGTCCTGATCGCGCATCTGAATCCTTCCATGATCCATCAACGAAACACTTCATCCCACAATAATCTGAGATTCCTCTCTCCACTAGAGAGTCCGAAAAGCTTAATACATCTATTTTTTCTTGTGCCTCCGTAAAAGCTAAAGCTTCACTTTCCTCTAAGTCCACAATATTTAACGGAGATCGATCAATGTTGCTGAACACTTTATCATTCTGGGCTTTACAAATGTACCATAATATCCACGGAAAAACCTTGGTTTTGTTCTCCGATGACACCCGACATAAAAGATAATCAAAATTTGCAAAAATGGAGGATAGAGGAAAGACGGAAGGGGCCGATGGTACCCTGAGAGTGCCCAAGTTTGTAAAGCAGGCGAACATTCAAAGAGGGCGTGTTCAATCGTCTCTTTCTTCGCACCACACCAACTACATCTCCCATCACAATTTATACCTCTGCTCCTAAGATTAGAACCCACCGAAAGACCCCAAAGAGAGCCTGCCAAAGAAAGTGTCTTATCTTTGGCGGACATGAGATCTTCTAGGAATGAGCCTGTAATTTTTTAACATCTAGTCCATATACAGGATTCCGATTATTGATGAAAACTCGTTCATACTCCAACTGATAACCAGATTTAACTGAATATCTTCCAGACTTCGTAAAGTGTCATCCCGGCTTATCCGAAACAAGGGTTCTACTAGGGCGAATACCCCTAATCAAACGGACATCCTTGGGAGTAAAAAGCTGATTTAATAATGGCACATTCCACAAACGAGTATTGGCAACCATCAACTGATTTGCTGCTATAAAAGGATGAAAAAAATGGCATGGACCTTCTGCTGGTCAAGGCTTCTTTGTCAGAACATGGATCATGCCATATCGAAATGGACCATCCGTAGCCAACCCGCTTAATCAGACCCCACTGGACTAGAGAACGAGCTGAGATGATACTCTTCCACCCATAAGACGAGGAATATACTTTGATTGGATCCAAAGGGTGCGTATTCCGATAGTATCGGCCTTTATAGACTCTAGCAAATAAAGAATCCGGAAAATCTATCAATCGCCATAATTGCTTGGCCAACAAAGCTGTATTGAAATCTTCCAAAATACGGAATCCTAAACCTCCATCATTTTTCTTTTTGCATAGTTTATTCCATGCTTTCCAATGCATCCCACGTCTTTGTCCCTTAGAGCTCCACAAAAATTTTGCCACCACACTTGTAATTTTAGAAGTTACGGCTTTCGGAATTCTAAAACACGACACTACATAAGGTTTTGCAGCCGTAGCCACCGATTTGATCAAAACTTCTTTCCCACCTTTGGACAAGAGTTTGGAAGACCACCTTGTAGTTCATTTCTGAATCCGCTCTCTAAGATAAGCAAAAAATTTACTTTTCGGTCCCCCCATACTTTCCGGAAGGCCCAAATATGGGCCCATTCCACCGATATTTAGAATACCGACCCCCTGATGGAATTCCAATCGAATATCATCTCCGACCTTTTGTCATAATTGCACCGAAGATTTCTCCAAATTCATCTGTTGGCTCGAAGCATTTTCATATCTTTTTAATATATCCATTAAAACTAAGCATTGTTCCTTAGTAGCTTGACAAAAGAAGAGACTATCAACCGCAAAAAGTAAATGTGTTACTGCGGGAAACCTCCGTGCAACTTTAAGCCCAGTTATCCGCTTTGCCTGTTCTGCCTCTATTATATTCGCAATTAAAACCTCTGTACACAGAACAAACAAATATGGAGAGAGAGGATCCCCTTGTCGAAGACCCCGTTGGGGCTTAATTAGACCATCATTAGTGGGGGATATTGACTGAATCTTTTGGGTTTCATTGATCCAAAATTAAATCAGAAAAATAAAAATATTGGCTACAGTTGAAGAATCGGACCTTAAACAAGGTCCGGAAGAAGCCCACAAGATCCCCTGCGTGCTGGATTCTGATTGGTCAGTGTGAGAAATATAAAACCAGGAAATAAAATTTCAGCTCATTTTTCGTATTTCTTTTTTTCTCTTTCTGCGTCTCTCTCTCTCTCTCGACGAAAATCACCGACGACTGCGATTCGCCTTTTTGGCTTCGATTTCACCCGATTCAGCATGAATCGAATGCTTTTTCGTAGAAGTTGTGGAGATTCTCTCCATTCCAAGACTAGATTTGGCCGGATTCGGGCCATTTTTGAGGTTGTTAAAGAGCCGACGGTTCGGTTGTCTCTGATATCGATCTCCGTGGTCGAAGACGAAGCCGGAGGGTTCTTCTATAGCAGTAAGGAGGCGGCAAGGTCCACCGGAGACTGAATCGGCGATATAGGTTCGTCTTCTTCTCAACTCCAAATCTGTTGCATGTTGGTGGAAATTGATTGATTTGTCTGGAAGTGTTAGGGTTTGAAGTTTACGAGTCATTTGGTGTCTGATTACGGTTTCAATTAAGGTGATTTAGGGTTTTCGATTATGAAATCGATTTAGGGTTTCTGGTTTGGCTGCTTTGGGTTTCTGATTGAGCAATTGATTTAGGGTTTCTGCCTAAGTTTGTTAGGGGTTTCTGCTTAGGAATCTTGATTTGTCTGATTTGGGTGCCTAAGTTTGTTAAGCGTTTCTGCTTAGGAATCTTGATTTGTCTGATTTGGGTTTCGGATTAGGTTGACTAGGGTTTTGATTAAGATAACGCTTGAGAGTCTGGTTATGTTTGTTACTGCTTTCTTTCTGATGAATCATTTGTTTAGTTATTGTAAAAGCCTTCATCTGTTGTCATTTTGTATGCTGTATTGTGTCTGATGTGCCTGCTCAGGAATGTTGATGTGTCTGAATTGGGTTTTGGATTAGGCTGACTAGGGTTTCTTAATGAGATAACAATTGAGGTTTCTATTTCTGCATGTTACTGCTTTCTCATTACTGTTTCAGATGAGTCTTGTGTTGAGTAATTTTAAAAACCATCATCTGTTGTCACTATGTTCGTTATTGTGTGTATTTCAATTTATGTATTGAAGTTTGATCCTGGTTTTTGCGAGGTGGCAATGGGGTGGTGCAAAGAGGTGGTGCAACAAGATGCTACCATGGTTGTGTATTGCCTGTACACCAGTTCCTAAATCCAGATAAGTTCTTCTCCTGCTTATGTTAATTTTTTCTGCTGTAACCTAATAGACATAGGCTGATGTGGTTGAGAAGGTGGCCTCTTTTATTTGAAATTGGCATCTTTTATTTGAAATATTATAGTAATTGAGTGGTCTTATCCAAGAGATATACTAAAACGTGTATACCTCTTCTGAAACCACTCAAACAACTTAAAAAGTCTAGTAAATTCAATCTGTTGAATAAGAAAAGAACTTTAAAAACTTGAAAGAACCAAAAAACTAATAAAATCTGAACATCAATTTGAAAACTTTAACAATGCATTTTAACTAATTCAAACAACCAAAAACTCATAACAATTGATATTCTGTGATTTTGAAAAAGTATAAGAACACGTTTTTGAAAAGTTTTTCTTCTCAAACCACTCAAAGACTTTATTAGAAAACTGTGTTCTCAAACCACTCAAGATCTGTAGAAATGTTGAAAATGGTTGCAAATTCTAGTAAATGCATTCTGTTGCATACAAAATGCATTATACAAAACTTCAGAGGAAAAACCAAATCTCAATAAATGTGAAATTCTCACCTGTCTGTAATCAATACAACTTCAGAGGAAAAACCAACTTTTTTCTCCTAAAACTCATTAAATGTTGAGTACTTTTTCCCAACAAGAATGTACTCAGATATTACTAGTGGGACTGAACTCGTAATTGAACAGTTACACAACATCAACCAAATACATAACTTAGTTAGTATGATGTATCTAGTAACTAGAAACATGTAATTACTTAAAAATCATGTAGAATTTATCAAGTCAGTCATTATTAGATGTCTAAATCTCAAAGATACAATGCTAGAGTGTATCTTTCTAAACTTTATTAACCTAGAGCTCAACCTTATTAGTATTTAACAAACATTAGAAAATTAAACAGCACCAGTTAAAGATCTATTTCTCTCAAACACCATTTGGAAGTAATGAGTTATCCAGATCCTTACCATTTTGGTTCTAGCTTTACAGGCCTTTTGAATTCTCAAAACCCTTCGAACAATCCTGAACCTGATACTGGTTTCACCCATTCTGTCCAAATGAATTCTGAGCCATTCCCTTCTCAGCCTTTCCATTCTGAGCCATTTCCTTCTCAGCCTTTCCATTCTGAGCCA
>OVAF01002832.1:0-14329 GCA_900406245.1 Odontarrhena argentea | reverse complement strand
TTTTTATATATATATATATATATATATATATATATATATATATATATATATATATACTAGGATTTTGATCCGTGCACATGCACGGGCAGACAGTGTGGTGTTTAGTATTATATTATGAGAATGTTTTTCTTCATTGTATATTTGATCATTCTGTGCATTTTTATGTTCCTAACATGTTAGTTGGATTTTTTTTATTAGGTTATATTGTGTTTGTGAAATACACTTAAATTTTCATAATATGTTATTCCAATTGAAATTTAAATGTAAATTTGAAAGTGTAAACATAATTTGTACATAATTCATAATTAAGTACAAGTGTTACTTATATTTGTGATCAGGTGTTGTGTAGCTAATAAGTCTTTAACCTAATTTTAATTTTGTTTGTAACCCGTTCTCCGTAAAGAACTTGGACATGGCACAAACCTTGTTCATGGACTAAAACTTCATCCTGTAAATCTTAGGATGCAACTCCTTCTCCGTTGGAAGACCTCTTCCCACAATCTGGTACTGGTGAAAGTGCAACATAGAAACACCACAAATCACAAAAACACAGTTAGATTTGCCGAATCTAGAACCGGAAAACATCGAATTGGAAAAAAAACGAATAGGTTTCACAATATTTACCCTGAAAGCACCCATTTCCGCCGTGAAAACTCTCCGTCGATGATTGAATCTGAAGTTTCACTCCGCCGATGATTGAATCTGAAGACGCTTCTCTTCTTCTTCACGCCATTGTTTGCGGTTGGAACAACGGCGGAATCATTTTGCTCACCACCGGTCTTTTAACCAAAGCCTTTCTCATATTCGATGGAGAAAAAATCATTAGGTAGTTTGACGGAGTAAATCTTCGTTATCATTCGACAGTGGAGATGTTGGTCAGAAAGATTGAGAAGAGTAATAAAGAAAGAAATCGACGAATTCCTCTTATCGTTTTCTTCGACAGTTTACATCTGATAAATAGAAGAAGTGGAGGAGTGGGGTCAGAGAATAGCTCGATAGTTATATCAAAACACTGCTTTAATTTAATAAAAGTCTCTTTGTTATTTATCTCTGCAAAATCACACTTGCTAAAAATAAGGCGAAAAATAAGGAATTGTTAGAAAAGAAAAATTAAAAAATAGATAAAGATAAAAAAAATAGAAAAAATGAGGAGTTGAGACGTTAGTGGTTAGGACAGGTGTCAGAAGGAGAAGCAGAAAATTACTTATGTTTTAGGGGTAAAAGATATTATTTATCTCTGCAAAATCACACTTGCTAAAAATAAGGCGAAAAATAAGGAATTGTTAGAAAAGAAAAATTAAAAAAATAGATAAAGATAAAAAAAAATAGAAAAAATGAGGAGTTGAGACGTTAGTGGTTAGAACAGGTGTTAGAACTCAGAAGGAGAAGCAGAAAATTACTTGTGTTTTAGGGGTAAAAGATATATAGATTAGAGGTATTTGGTAAGTTACACATATATAAATTTTTCCTTCTATTATTTCCCTTGTATGTTTCTGAAAAGGTAATACACCTTCGTCCTTTCTTTAATCTACTACATATAATAGCATATAACGAAATTGTATAGATAGCTGAGAATCTTGTCTTCATCAAACCATTTGTAAACTGTGAAAAGACCCCTAATTATTCAAGTCTAGTTGTCATGTTTTTGTTGTTAACGTCGAGTTCCTTATTTTATTTGAACCAAAATTACGTTTATAAGGGAAAAAAAAAAAAAAAAAATTCTAACATTCTAACGGGATGGCTCTTTTGCAATACGCTATAGAAAAGTCCAAAACATCAGATGAGTCATGCGACAATGCTTGTCATCAAATTAAGATCAACTTTTTCGTAAATTTGAAGTAAAGAAATTGTTATGTGACAGAACGAAAAAAAGAAAGAAAAAGACATTTCTTATTTAATTTATCTAGAAAAATCATTAAAAAAAAAATTTATAAATGTGAATTATATGAAACAGAAAAACAAAGTAAGCATGGTCATGGGTCCGAATGGCTACGTACTTACCGAAAACGAAAAATCCCACTTAGAGAAACTGAAAGGTTCAGAGATGGTCCACGTTTCACCCAACAAAACCTTTTCCTTTCAATTTCATATCCATTGGATCACCCACGAGCCCACCTGAAACCAACCCGGACCTGATGCGACCGAACCAAAACTTGCCTTGGCAGCTCACGATAATTCTAACAAGAAGTTGTCTAGTTTGGTTAGAGAGTTTGGTTAGAGAGTTTGGTTATAATAACGACCCATGCATGCAATATCGGATTTTTTTTCTGATCCTGCTAAACATTTAAGTTTCTAAGAGATGGTCCAGTCCGACATATATCATAAGTGATGTTTTGCTGACAACTGCCCAACAATTATCAAACTGCCGTGCTCAGTCCAAAAATAAAATAATATATAAGTTTGATTACAAAATAAAATAACTACCGAATTCTCTTAGCTCTATCTAGTTATTGCGAGGATTACATAATATATAAAGGATTTGGATAGAGTTTCTCTTCGTGTATGCACAATGTACATTCGAGATCCGACATGGATCTTAGTTTTTAGTTTGTAGGTGTGATTGGATCATGTGGTTCATGCTTTGGTCTCACTCTGAAATCTGCCAAAGCTATAGTAAGAATAAATCCCGGATGAGATTCCCGAATACCAAAAACACATTTTTTAACTCATTTCTTTCAGATTTATACTTCTTAATCGCAATTCTTTCAAATATACACTTTGAAGAAAAAATTGTTTTAAACACCACTTATCCTCCTTCAACCCTAAACCCTAAGCCCTATCACTCATTCTCACTTTTATTTATAAAGTTTTAAGGTTTAGAGTGTTGGTTTTAGGGTTTAAAAATCCTTAAACCAACATTTTAAACCCTAAAAATAGGTTCCACCCCCTAATAATTAAAACCAAGAAACCCTAAATCAATTAAACCCTAAACCCAAAACCCTACACCCAAATCTTAAAACATAAACCCAAAAACAAATTAACAGAGCTAAAAGAATCAAAACATATAAAATTAAAAAAGTGTAGAAGTGAAAATGTAAAAGTGAAAGAGAGGGAGATAAAAAGTGTATTAGAAAGAATTTCCCTATTACGGACACTATTTTAATAGCGGAATAGATGGTTTATGGATAAAATATTAGTCGTGTTTGTAGGGATAACTTTATGATCATTAGGAAAATATGAGTAAAACTTACGACATACAGTAGAACCTATATAAATTAATACTCTATAAATTAGTAATTACTATAAATTAATAAAATTTCCCGGTTACAAGTTGGGCCAGTGTAAAAATGACAATATTCTATAAAATAATAATATAATAATTTTTTTGAAACTCTATAAAATATAGTCCTAATAATAGCAAAACATAATAATCATAAATCTTTTATACATATATATATATATATATTATGTGTATTTTAGAAATTATAGTAAAATACAATGTGATATATATATATATACATATATATATATATACTTTTACTAATTTTACTTCGTTGAAATGAGTTACTAAATTTTCTTACTGTGTCATCTCGATTTGTTTCCAAATATAGACCAGCTTCCAGGGCTAGCGAACCAGAACCAAAGCTCAATCCGAAATCAAACCACACCACAACACATCAAGTTTAGGAAGAGGAGATCGCGAGAAGGAAAGAAAGCCAAACCAGAAGGAGAGAAGCCAATAATTGAAAACCTAGGACCAAAACCCAGGAGGAACCACCGCGAAGCGGTGTGTGCTGCCGGACCAACTCCGTTGACGCGAAGGACCGGAATCCTCTGTTCCCTAGATCCGAGCTTTCTATTAGCCCACAACTCACCAACAAAACTTCAACAAGGGCCTGAATCAAAACAAAAGGAGAGACTAGAGGACTCCAGGACCGATACCAGTGCTAAGGAAGCCACCGGAAACCGGTCCTGAGTCAAACCGCGATGAGATCTGAGAAAAGTCTTCTTGAGCAGCTAGGGTGAACAGGTGGTCTTCTGATGAAGTTTAAACTAGCTGGTTTTCTATATCAATATTTGTTTCAGTTACAGCAAGTGATCAAAAAAAATTTAATCATTATTTTATTTGATGTTAAATTTCAAATCAGTTAAATAAATGATGTTAATATTTATTTTTATCAAAATTTATCTTAAGATTTTTGTCAGTTTTAATAACTAATTCTTATAATTATTATTTTCAATAATTTTGGGGGTATTTTTTACGTAATTATGAGATAATAGTTTATTATTAAAAAAATTTCTATTTAATAATTTCGTTAATAATTTTATTTATTAGCTATTTTCTTAAAAAAAATCGTTCTGGAGTTCTGTTAAAACTTTTTATCTGAAAAAAAAAATCTATTAAAATATTCATGGATTTCTACAATACCAAACTTCATACACAAAATTGAGAAAGAAAAAACATAACCTAAATTAACATAGTTACAATTAAGTGAGCAAAAGTTTATTCTTTGTATCAAATACATTGTTTCTCCATCCTTTTATGCTTGAACTCTTTTCACTTGTAGAAAAAGGACAAACGGAAGGGTTGATACTGGTTCATCACTAAGTTATCGAATACATAGTTTCTCCTTCCTTTTATGCTTGATCTTTTCATCTACACGATTTAAAAACAAAATTAAACAAATAAACCTTTTAGATTTTTTGCCCAAAAAAAAAAAAAAAAAACCTTTTAGATTTTTTGCAAAACTGTAAATACAATTAGCGTAGAGTATACCTTCGCTTTTATTTCTTCAAATCCTATAAGAAGATGTTGACTTTCTTGACTTTCTTACTATTTTTTTCAAGTATAGAAACCAAAATAGTAGAAGAGAAATTAAAATAGACGACGAAAATATCGAAAAAAAAAACAGAAAATAATAGAGTGAATGTTTTGAAGAATTCATAAGATTGAAAGTGAGATTCGAGGGTGGAGAAGATGAAGTAGAGAAAATCTCTTTTTGAAAACCTTGTAAAGTGAGATTGTAGCGTGGAAAAAGGATCGTGGGTGCATTAAAGAATTGTGGTCGAGGGAAAAAAAAAAAATCTAGGTCCCGATTGGTAAATGACATTTTTTTTGCTGTTATTGTAAGAACTTTTTTTGCTTAATTAACTGTGACTTTTTCTTAAATAAATTGGACTGTGACTTTTAGAAAAAAATAAAAGCCACAAAAATTGGCTTTTAAAAAAAAGACGAACATAGAGTTAAAAAACAAAAAAACTTTGACTGTGAGATATTTTAGGAGCTGTGAGTAATTTTAGGAGATGTGAGAATTTACACGACGGCAAGATTGGAACAATTTTTACTTTTAAGACTTTTAATTTATAAAATCTCCACAATTTAAAAAGTCATGTTACCAATCGGGACCCTAATTTGATAATTTGAGAAAAAAATGGAATGTATTTTGAAAGGGATATTCAGACTAATTTGTTAATAATCACTTAATATATATCAAATGATAAAAATCTTGCAAATCAATTTGTTTCTTCGGAGAATTCTAAAAATACCACACTTTCAAAAAAAAGTTCTTTAAATACCAATTTAACCCTTCAAAACTAAACCCTAAATATGGATTAGTTAACCGAAACCCAAAAAACATAAAGTATGAATCCTTAAAAATCATTTGTTATATTTTTTATCTTTTAAAAATTTTTATATAAAAAGTTATTTTTAGAAAAAGTGGTATTTTTGAAACTTTTTTTTCAAAGTGTGGTATTTAGGTCGAACCGAACTCGACCCAAATTTTTAGAAAACCCAAATGGGTAGTATATTGTAAAACGGTGTCTTTCAGGTTTTAATTAACATGGAATCTAACAGCCTGTTTTTATCGGAGATGGGCTTAAGGAAAGGTGACCTTTTATCCTCATTTATTTTATTTTATTTTATAAGCTCAAGTATTAATTACTGATTTGGAGAAAAGAGAGTCCGAGAAAAGTTTAACAAGGTTAAAAATACCTCGTGATTATCTAGCTATTTCACATCTTTTATTCGCAGATGTTAGTTTATTATTTTGTCAAGTGACTGAGGTAGAATTCACTGGAATATTGATACTTTTTAGGGACATGAAAAACTATATGAAAATTATAAATTTTGGTGGACCTTCGGTAATGTTTGATAATAAGGTTCCTGAGGAGGTAAAAAGATGAAAACACTGTTTGTTATATAAAATGAAGGAGGGATGGGAACTTACCATTCCTTAGAGTTTAGGAGGATAAAAAAATGATTTTTTTTTTTTTTTGAGCACAAAAAAAAAATGTTTAATTATGTGAATGAAAAAGCTCATGGTAGAGTGAATGAATGGTCATCCAAACTTTTTTCAATAGGGGATAAGGAGATTAAGATAAAATGAGTGGCGCTTGTCTTACCAAATCACGTAATTTCATGCTTTGAATTTTCTAAGTCCTTAACTTCTAAGTTAATAACCACACAATATATAAGTTCTGATACTATTCTAATAAAACTACCCGTGGTATTCATTTGAAGTCATGGGACAAATTATGTATATAAAATAAGAGGGCGGGTTTGGTTTACACTCCTTAGAATTTTTCAACACAGCCTTGTTGGCCAATAAACTTTGGCGACTATACCAATTTATATATGGGATCTTTGGTGGCGAGATCTCTCAAGGAGATATACTATCGAAAAACTCACCTTTTCCAAGCTAATAAATTGTATTCCCTTTCTTATTGGTAGAAAAGTATTTCCTCGAGAAGACATTTACCACTTAAAGGTGATTGAATGCTCAAAATTGTTTTTTCAAAATCTAAAAATGATACACAAATAGACATTTATGAATATACAATTAATATGAGGCCTTATAGTTGAACCACATTCCTGGAAAAATTAAGTAGCTTGGCATTTACAAAATCAAGAAATTTACTGATACTTTTTCTCCAAACTCAGTTGCAAGATGTTATAGTTCTCGTTGGAGGCATGCTGAGGAGAGATTACACATTATCTTTATCAGCCTCGAAACATGGTAGCAGATTTGATGTCATCGACATAAGCTTTCATGGTCACATATTGTATGGTTTTCTTAAAAGGTCCCTCGATTCTTTATTAATTTATTTTGTGGATGACCATACTAGAAATTATGTCAACACTAGTTCAAATGCACAATAGGGAGACAGAGCAAAGTTGAATGTTTTACAGGGAATAATATAGTTTATGATCTGATTGTTAGAGCATGTCTTCTTGACTCGAGCCTAGCTTCTCGACAGATTATGACTTCCTATGAGTTTGAATGAATTTGCAACAAACCAACTACGATTTGTTTAAAAAAAAAAAAAAAAAGCAATGTGTGTTGGATCAATTTACTTGGATCATGAAGACAACAATTTGAATTTGAAACATGATTATGTCTTCTTTGCTGTTGTTATTCGATATTCGATAAATCATAAATTATTTTCCTCGAAGTAAAACAGGGCAAATATCAAAACACCATCATTAATCTAATTTCTCTTATTTGTGTGTATTTTTGTTGATCAATAAAATATTTTTGAAAAATTCAAAGATGAATCTTTCTTGTTCAACTTTTTGGAGTTGTCCAAAAAAGAGTTCTTTAATTTTGGCTAATTCCTATCAGCTCTCACTCTCTAAAAAATTCTATCAACATTTACATTTAAAGACAACTCAATGTCAAATGTAAACAAAATTTTGAATAAAAAAAAAAAGTAAACGAATTTGAAGTTTTAAACGCGTGAAACGATCTGGTCATGGATGTATCACCTAATCTTAATTGATTAAAAAAAAGAAGAAAAGTAATAAATATTCTTCCCAATTTGCACACCAAAAAAAATATTCTTCCCAATTTCCTCGAAGAAGAAACTGTTGAAATAACAAAGACACCAATCAAATTCCTCCATTCTTCCCTCTTCTCTTTGTCCCAACCACTCTTCAGATTCCGGTGAACAAAAAAGAATATTCTTTTGTAGCTCCGGGGATGGATACGCCAAACTGGGAACTCCGGAGTTGCTGTAACCGAGACCAAACCACGTTCTTGGTCACCATCGGAATCTTCACCGTCGTTATCCTTCTGGTCAGTTCTAATGTCTATAGAATAAAGTTTGGACCTTTAATTGATTTCATTTCAAGATCTAGTCAAATGGGTATTCAGATTTTTGTGTTTGTGTTCGTCTTTCGTGTTCTGAAGATCTTGGGATCTTTTTTTGTGTGCAGCTATGGAGGACATTTCTGTTGACTCCATTCAAACTAATCACGGTGTTTTTGCACGAGGCGAGTCATGCTGTTGCTTGCAAGCTTACTTGTGGAGATGTAAGGAAAAAAGCTCTCTCACTTCAATGAACTAATAAAAGGGTATTTTAGGTTGAACCCCTTGATTCACTTGAATTCTCTCCTTCCATTACAATATGTTCTGGATTACCTGAGCCTCCAGCTTGCATTTCCTTATATATATATATATGCTCTTGAAAGGTTTCTCTGGACATGACTGTTTAGCAAAATCATAGAGTTGCCATCTTGGTGAGAGGTTGCCATTTCCTTATTAGTCTTGCTCTTATTTATACACCTCGTTCGGTTGAAAGACACGCAGTGTTTTCAGAATTATTTATGATTCTGGCTTGCTGCCATTGCTAATGTGTTAAGTATTGGGTTTTTATCTTAGTTTACAAACCTCAGACACGTAGTGAGTCTACTTGACGGAGATCAGCTGCTCAAGCCCGAGCTATAGGTGTAGATTTTCTAGGATTTTTCATTAGTGTCTAGTTTGGTGATATATTTTATAAGAATAGGATTTTACAGGTTTAGCTATTATTATAGTTCCAATTTATTTCTTCGAATCTAGTTGATGAGTATGACAAGTTTACCTTGCGCAAATATTATAGAGAGAATGTGAAATCCACAAAAATTTTTTTGCAAGTACTGCTTGTATGAAGCTTATCTTTCATCTTCTCTGTATGAATCTGCAATCTTTACACCGTTTATCAAAACTTTTGTCTCTGAAAGGTTATGTATATACCATTTGTCCTTCTGTGAATCGACAACTTTATTTCCAGTTTGCACAATCACATATAATGTGTTCCTGTTAACAGCTTATACGGTAAATGTGTTCCTGTTAACAGCTTATACGGTATTGAACTTTATTATCTTCTTAAATCTAAAGGTTGAGGGGATGGAGGTGAATGCAAATGAAGGGGGTTCGACTACAACACGTGGTGGCATTTATTGGCTGATCTTACCTGCTGGCTGTAATGCACAATCTATTTATCTTCCTTACACTAATCAACAAATTTTTCTAATTCAAAAGTTCTTCTGGTGTTAAGTGAAGCACCTAAAAAGACTAATAGTGTTACATTTTTTGCTGTTGAATTGGTTAAAGATCTTGGGTCATCGTTCTGGGGAATGGCTTTGATTCTTGCATCGACGAATCTTCTTACAGCAAGAATAGCGGCTGCTGGTCTGGGTCTTGCTTTATTCATTGTCCTGTTCATTGCCAAAAACGTAAGAAGTCATCATTTCTCTTTATCTCACAGCTTCATTTCCTTGAGACACTAACATCAAACAAATGAGATTTAAATTTTTTCATTTTGACAGTGGACGCTTCGAAGTCTTTGTCTAGGTGTGTTTTCTCGTGATTCTTCTTATTCCAGATTCTTTTTAAGTGCCTAAAGTCCTTACATAGTTGATAAAAAAATTCTCAGGTTTCATTGTTTTCCTTGCTGTCATCTGGGTTCTACAAGAGACGACTACAGTCAAAATTCTGCGTTATGTCATTCTTTTCATCGGTAAAGATAGCTTTAAAGCTCTACTGTGTCCTATTAACTTTTATTTGAGTCCCATCTTCTTTATATAAAAGCCGGATTCATGTTGCAGGTGTGATGAATAGCTTATTCTCAGTTTACGGTATGTATTTCTTCTTTCATTAACTTCACTTAAAGCTATGACTTACAAACAACAAAGAAGTAACTCTGCAATGGATATTAGATATCTACGATGATCTGATATCTCGGAGAGTCCATTCAAGTGATGCTGAGAAGTTTGCAGAGATCTGTCCTTGCTGTACTGGTTGTGGCTGGGGCGTCATCTGGTTAGCTTTTAATCTAAATTATACACTACAGATCTCAGTAATCACAAAGTATGAGAGTGAAATTCTGTGTTTTAACATATTGTTCTTATTTCAGGGGAATGATATCTTTTGTGTTTCTTTGCGCATCGCTGTATCTCGGGCTAGTTATCCTATCATGAAAAAGGTTCGTATTTTGTATGGCTTTCTCGTCATTGTTGTCATTCACGTTTCCATTGATCTGAGTACAGATTCTGATTATGTGATTTTTGTATGTTGTATCTTCCAGTGAAAATGCAGAGGCTCGTTTCTTCATTAATGTGCAGTTTTTAGCACAGACAATAGTTTGATTCTTTAGATCCCTTGTGTGTTTGGGATTTTACATTGTACTGAAAGTTAGGATTTATTTGAAAATTTGTATTCTTTCGTATTGTGTGTTGAATAGAATTCATTGATTTGTCTGTTTAATTTAGTGCATTAAGGTTGACCAAAAAATAATATTTAATGCTTTGGAAGTACGTTGACTTCTTCAACAACGCAAAAAAAAGTCAATTAACTGTTGGCGAAACTAATCTTTGATGAAATTGACCAAAGCTTGGAGAATGTACCGTCAAAGTTTGACAGGCTGTTAAAATATCGAAGAATTACAAATCTATCACTTTTTTCATAGATATTTTTTAAAATACTACTTTTTTATTATAAAATTTCAACCCTAAACCGTAAACCTTAAAACCTAAACAAATTTTCCCTTGGGGTTGGGATGCTACAACACTGAGATAAATTAAATTTGATTGATGAGCTATGAGTCTCCGTGACTGAGATGGAAGAATTCAATATCTAAATTTTACGACTTAACCTACAAACGTCCCATATGATATCATACTTGAGGAATTTCCAAAAAACTTGCATACACGCTATTTAATCTAATTTTGAACGATGAAGAAATGACCACGAGGCATAAAAGTTTTAATTCCTTTGGTATCCAATGAGCACGTATGCAAAGAAAATTGAATAATAGCGTGGATGAAACTTAGGCGGGCGGTGACGTGGAGTTGGTTATGCTCCAAGTATGTATGAGCTTTTAAACAGTTTACGTCATCTTCTTACTTTATGATTTCTTATTCGATTTATACGTCTTTCCACGACTCCACGTCCGTATTCTGTTTGGTATTTGTCGACTTATGGAACCCGGTTCGTGTTCCCAACTGTCCACATCTTTTGTGGCTTTCGACCATATTATGGAGAGAGGCATCTAGAATAAAAATCTTTGTTTGCTCTGCTCTCTTTTGTGATCGGTCCTTTTTTTAACATATTCCTATATTACCTCCGTTTTACAAAAAAATGTCGTCATTTAGTTATGTACACACAAGTTAATAAAAATATATTAAAAAATTGTATAATATTTTATATTTTTGAAAAATTAAATAATTTTTCATAGTTTTCATAAAATTTAAGGTTCATGTTTATAAAACAAAAAATTAATTCTAAAATAACATTTTTTAAAAAAATGGAAGGAGTGTATGTATCAAAATTCCATGTCTTGGAATGCTTTGTTTGAACCAGACCACCGGATACCAATGGAGCGAAGGAAGAGGATCACAGATGGAATCGTAAAGAAGTCTAGACCTGAAGCGGGAAGAAATCTCGGCCATCAATTGTCCATGATATCGAGTCCAGAGGTTGATCAAGACACATGGCAGTGAGGATGATCAGAAGCTGCTCAAATTCAGGGTAGCTCTTAAGAGGAAGGTTCCGACTACCATTAGATTAAAGGGAAGAAACAGTGGTATCAGCGAAATTCTTGTATTTCTAGCTCTTGTGTTGTATAAAAGAGTGTGAAGAAATCTATAGGACTTCCAAGAATCGTACTAGAATTAACTTTCTTACTATTTTTTGCCGTCTAAACTTCTTATTATAAATTTGAAATTAATACAAAACTGACGGTTTAACGGATACAACCCAATAGACTGGAGCCCAAAAGAGGGAACCACGGTATTACATGAACCAACAACAACAAACACCCTAGTGAAACAAAGCAAATGACATTCCCAAAACATACACAAATTGACCAATACTAGGTGAAACACAATGGTAAAACAACTAGACCCCAAAGAATAAACTCACTGGAATCCGAGATAAAAACCTAAAGAAGCAACGGTCAAACTAAACCCGAAAGAAGGTAATCCTTTCAAAACCACATGTATTCTGAACTGAAGGAGGTGATTGGCTAGCAAGATACCACACCAATAAAGCAAATATGAACACTCAATCGGAATAGAAGCTCTTTTATAGATATGAGATTCTACCTCCCCAATGGAAAGAACTAGACTTCGTAACTCAGCAAGAAGATTGCACAACAAGTACAATATACAATTCCTCAGATACGACGATGTCAATAATACTTATAAAACGCCTCGATAGAAGCCACAACACATAGCAAATCATAATCTGACTAGTAGAGACAACGAAGGGCTACACTCTAAACGAGCTGACATCGACGACAAAGTAGAACCAAGAGCACTTACGAGTATGCTAATAAGGTTTTCATATAGATGACTTTTTATTTTTATTAAACTAAATGAATATTACAAGTATTTATGATTTATTTGGTTTCTTTCAGATAAAATTTAAACCCACTTATAACTGAAATACATGCAGCACCTCGACTTTTATTGTATTGCAAGAAATGGGGCATGATGCACTTGCATTGCTATTAATGTTTCTTCTATGTCAAACCAAGTAATAAGGAAAAAAATGGTAATAATGTTGGATTGTAAATAAAGTAAGAAAATTAAATTCTGTCATTTCAAAAAGGAAGCATGTCACATGTAAAATGGATCATTGATACTTTTCATAAGAACTTCCACAAGAAAGCCATTGACTTCTACCTTTCTATTTCAAGCTTAGCCCATTTTCTTCCTGTAAAGCTAAATGAACTTTTCCTTGTTTTCTTCGAAATAATAATTGGTTTTGGGTCGAAATCCGTACATCCACTTCGATTTGAAATTAGAGCTTTTGTTTGGCTCTGTTCCAAGAACCATTTGAACCAACGAACTTTGAGTTTTGTCCAAAGTTAAATGATCAAATATGCATAATACATCTAAGAAAAATTGTGTTTAAATATTTTTGTAATTTTCAGGATTTTAAAAATGTGATGACGTAAAGACGAAAGTCAAAATTAAATTGATTTAACTATTTTTGCTACCGAGGTTTATCTCGATGGTTTAATAGTTGTTTACTGAAAAATAGTCAAAGTTTTCTAAATAGTTGCTTAGTAAAAACTTGTTTTTTCTCTTTTTTTCTTAATACATAGAATTTGAGATAACTTACTTACTAGAAACTGATATTTAGTGTTGTTTTAATGTAGATAAACTATGGAAAAACCATTAGTAGTGACATGAATGACTAGTCAAGTAATATATAGAATTCTAATAAGCTGTCTAAAACTCAATTTAATCAAGGATCTCTATTATTGAGAAAACCACCATAAAAAATCCCGAACTCCGAGGAGATGGAAAAAGAAAAAAAATAGGAGAAGATGTTAAAATTTATTTAAGATGAAGAAGACGAAAAAAAATCTTATGTAAATTTTTTTTTAAAAATTATTATTAAGACTATTAATTTTAAAAATATGATTTAGATGACAAAACTAATATTAAAAATTAATAGTTTTTTAAAAAAAAATTAAATCCTGAACGATTTTATGGTTTTAACTCAAAACCAAACTAAAGTTAGAATATTTTTGAAATAAAAATCAAACATGTTATTTAGTGAAATTAAAACCAAACCAAAACACCTAACTACTATTTGATTCATTTCGTTTTAGTTTGGTTCAACCTTTTTTCCACGCCTACATAAATAACTTGATTATGAAGAATGAGTTTGAGTCATTGAAGATCACACAAAAAAAAAAATTATTAAAAACATTCATTTTTTTAAGAAATACTTTTTACTGTAAATAGTTTATTATTTTAATTTTTTTAGTATTTTCGTCAGGTTCATTTTATATATAAATTGTAGGACTTCAAAGAATTTACATTGTTCTCCCATAAAGAAGAAAAAACTTTATTTAATTTAATTACTAACATATATGATAGTAGCCATTTCTTTATAACATTAATATATGATATATTTAATTCTACTATAAATAGAGGCTTAGTCGGGTTTTGTAAAAAGATAAATAAAAATGCAAACTTCTAAAGTGTTATATACTAAAAGGTTCTAAAACTCGTCCTACGCGTCGACTAATCGTCCGTTTATACGGGTACTCACCAATGACCGCATCGATTTTCGTCAATCGGCTTAATTACACGGTCATTAAAATAATC